>JAULAV010002206.1:0-24999 GCA_030789695.1 Scilla litardierei | reverse complement strand
TCTGTTGTTGTTGGCCACGCTTGGGGCCTTATTATTTTTTTGTACTCTTGTTTGGATATTGGCTTTAATTTCATAGTTATTTCTGTTGTTTCTGAAATGCATGCAAGTTCCTGCGTATGGTTGTTATTCACAGATGATTATTTTGTTTGAGCTTCACCGCTTCAGCCCATGCAGACCCACTCGCATCCTCGCTCCAAAGTATATGGGAAGCGGGACGTGACATGTGTTTGTGGTGGCCCATGCAGGTCATGCACTATGCAAAACTCCAGAACAATAGAAATACTATCATTAGCCAAAACGTCTAGATTTATCTTGTACACAAAATTTACCCGAGTTTCTTGTCTCGGCACGCCTAACTTTGATGCTATTCTCGACATGTATTGGTTGGGAACCTTCTAATCGACTGTCACAAGTAGAAAGTAGTATTTGAGATCCCCGACCATCTGGTGTTCGAATTCATCAGTGAAAGTCGTTCGCTCGGACCTATCAAATTTTGAACCCAGCCGAACGAAGTGATCATCGCATCTATGCAAGTCGAACCTGAGAAGCCTGCAGTGGTTCGATGCTTCGAAGATGTATCTCCGGAGGATATTTTTGGATTACCACTGATCGACCCGAAACTAACTCTGAAATGATGTCGTTTACCGCAAGCGCACGGTATTATGGTAAGTGGGTATCGAACACGGGGAAGAGGTGCTATACTACCTATCTACTACTAGGTTAAGTTAGACTTACGGGTTTATTGGTGGATCTGGAAAATGGAATGTTGTAATGGTGATGGATACAAAGGTCGTGTCACTCAATATCGCCAACGAGGGATTCCACACAATATAAAAGAATAAAATATAAAAAGACTAAGGCCTTAGGACTCGCCACTAGGACCGTCGGATGTCGACGCTAGGCTAGGACTCTTATGTTGCATTGGTTATATTGGAGGGATTGTAGCATCTAGAAAGTGAATTCATGCGTTTGGGCATCATGAATCTAACGTATCGCATTAACCCCACTCTCGCGATAGGCACATACAATACGTGCATTAAGGATTCACAAAGTTCTCACCACTCTCGTGGTTCGAACGCTCTCAACTCGTACCACTCTCGTGGGTTAGAGCTTCGAGATATTTTTATGGCTCTCATTGGCACAATGGCGGTAGCCGTCAATTAGTAATATAGTTCGTCGGTGGACCCCATCAAGGCACGAGCCGGGCATGGTCAGGTGCCTCGATAGGATCCACTAACTCCCTAATTAAATCCGTAGGATACTCCTTAAGCTAATGGATTCCACCGATCGTGGGAACGATCTCAGTACGAGTACTCCTAGGGATTTTGCTGGATCGACCAAAATACAAACCCATTTATATCCAACGCATCATAAAAATCCTATCTTTGCTTCTAAATCCTAAAATCTATGGGCTAATCCCTTAGCCCTAGAAAAGACTACTCATGCATAGCAATAGATAATAGAACACACGAAAACTTCATTGCATGCATCAAATAGAGATAAATAATAAGAAATTACAAAGAAATAATAATGGAATTAAAAAGGGCAAAAGTACTGAGCTTGATACAAGAGGAGGGGACTATGGCGTAGCCTAACTCCCAAAAGATCGTCTCCCCCAAACTCCTTAGAACTCACTAAAAAACTCTCCAAAAGTGCCCCTTTATAACGGCTGCCAATTCTTCTCCGAAAATCCTCGCAAAACAACCCCCAAAAGCCCTCTCAAAATCGTCCCCAAAATCCAGACGCAACTTAAAATTTGGGCCCACGGCGACTCGATTGAGTAGGTGGCTGCTCGGTCGAGTCGTTAGAAGCCTGGATCCATCGTCCAAAACGTCGGTCTGTTTGCTCGATCCGAGTAGGTTTGCTCGAACTGAGTAGGTAGCTGCTCGATCGAGTAAGTGGCTGCTCGGTCAAGCCGTCAAAAAATCTGGAATCATTGCCCAATTGTCACACTGCCTGCTCGGACCGAGTAGGGTCTGCTCGGTCAAGTAGGCATCCTGCTCGATTGAGTATGCATCTGCTCGACCGAGTAGGCAGCTGCTCAGTCGAGTAGGCTATTGTTCAGTCGAATTTCAGCACTGCAACACTCTGCTCGGTAGAGTAGGGTCCTGCTCGGTTGAGTAGATTGCTGAAAACAGATTTCAGCACTGCAGCATCAGCTTGCAGAAATTTCCTAGAGCTCATCCGACCTCTGATTGGCACGTTCTTGGTAATGTTGGAACCGTCTTGAAGTCTACTATATGCAAAAATATCAGAAAAATACTACAAAATCCTAGGTGATAGAAAATTTGAAAATAGTACACGGCTGTCCTATTTCCAGCACTTTGGGTTGCTCGATTCCTTCGTCGAATCATAGCTCGATCGAGCGACCTGGAATCCATGAATCATGGTATCATAGAACCATGATTTCTTCGTTCTCCTCTTCCTCGTCCCTTCTCTATTGCCCCTTCCTTGCTCCCCAGCAGCTTTAAGTCACCGAACACGGCGCTTCATGAGTTCGGGTGTCAAAGCACGCGCTCTCTCCTCCAATATACTCCAAATCGCTCGATATTCTCTGAAATGCAACCAAACGCTCTTAAAGTACAATAGTTCCAATTAAGAGTGTAAAAGAGTATGAAATATGTAATTGAGCAATCATTTTGACGTGTAATCATATAGATAAAACGTGGAATATAATGACACATCAAAATCCCCCCAAGCTTACCACTTACTCGTCCTCGAGGAAGACTAGTAAGAAGCAAACACGGGAGATGGATACGATGAAGATGTGAGGCTGTGGCGTGTAATGGAGAAAATGGGTTCAATCTTAAATTTAGAAAATATAAGAACCCAATGTATGCAAGATCTCGTGAACATACGTCAATGAAATTAGAACACATATACACAACAAATACTTTAGTCTCGCTCAAATTAAAATAACGTTGATTTCAATAAATGTAATGAACTTGATATGTGATAAAATGAGAGTAGAGTTATATCATATCATAGTTTATCGTGCAATATACTAAGTTCACAGAAATGAAACCAATGTCCACAACTCATTCTCTAAGCAGTATAATATGTCATGATCAAACGTTTTCAAGCATGCGTGGTATTTTGTTATACTTCATGGAATGAATTTAGCAAATTCAATCAAGGCAAGGCATCACCACACTACGACCATTTCATAACTCATAGAACCCATTAACTTTGCCATGTATTTGTTCTATATAGAAATGGAGATAAGAATACGGGATTTTTGTACTTTTATATTGTTTTTGGCTATAAGAATATTTCATATGCATTTTTCTTTCTTTATATACACGAGATAACTCAATATATACAAAAAGCAGCCTATGCATCCCAAACCAGATGGTCTTAGGGCATTGGGTTACGAAGAACCCCAAGGGCCTTTTATTCAGGATATTTGTTTGATTTTTGCATTATTGAGATTTTTGCAAACTCACGTAAACGTGATGGAATGCAAAACATGATCAAAGATCATTTATTGGCTATTCACAAAGGAAAAAGAAAAAAGCATAGAATCTAGACATGACTCGGTTTCAGGAATCCTAATCATCACTACTTTGGTTATCGTGGGGTTATCCTATCTCTTTTGAATCATTACATGTCCATGAAGCAATAGAGTTATCATTCAAATCATGCAGGAGTCAAATGATTTTCAGATTTGATTCATTCATTTTTAGCTTAACTGTTTCGAGAATATGGTTGTGAAACTATGTATTCTACTATAAAAAAGCATATTAACAAAGATACACTAATCAAGGAATCGAACTCTAATCTAACAGATATCAGAGTTCATAAAAAAATAAATCCACAATATTTCATAGAAAATGAAGCATATGAGACATAAATATAGAAGTGAACATGGTTCATGTGGAAATATCGAAGTGTGTTTCACGATGAAGCAAAGTGTGTGCCCTATGCATTCCCCCAAGCTTAAACATCACATTGTCCTCAATGTGTGTATGATATAAATAGAGGACAACGACAAGATAGGGGGCAACTTAACAAAATAGTTTCTCTTCCCCAAGCTTAAACATCACATAAAAATTGGGGGGAGAGGAAAAATAAGAGCCAAATACAAGGGTGGGCATGGATGATAAATACTGGGTTGGATGCAAAAGATAATTGAGCCATCATATGGGGTGAATTTATTAAAGTAAGAAATCATATAAAATCATATACAGTCATCTCGCTGTCGAGAGGATGCATGTTTATTGAAAGCACAAAATACTACACTACTGGATTGATATCCCCTATAGCAAAAGGCGGATCCAGTATCCTTGCTGGTGCAGGCAACTGCTCCAACTGCTCCTTCCGTGGCTCCGCTAGGCGTGTGTGTCCACAGACTCCATCAGATTCCAGCAATGCAGTTCCCAGCATCTCCCAAAGGACTCCACATGTACCCTGCAATAGATAAGCCGCATCAATCTGATGTGGATAATTCTTCCCCAAAATAAATGTATTCCAAAGAGGGTCATCAACATAAGTATTTGAAATTAAGGATGGTTGACGACACTTCCCTGGAAATAAATCTCTACCCTCGTGCACCACGTCGATCAACTCCTCGTTGTTTTCCTCTGGTCCCTCAGGTAACTTTGGCATAATAGTGTGGGTCTCGTCAGGATGCTCCTCATCATTGTCCCATCGCACCTCCTGATCATATTCAACAACATCCATGTGTGCTAACTCCTCGCTCTCCTCCTCATATACGTCCCATCGTACCTCTTGTTCATATGTATGTGTATCCTGCAAAAGGCATGATATCGTCGTCAAAATCTGAATCATAAAAAACATCATACATAGAAGGGGAATCAAATGTAGGAGATGAGGGGGTGAAGAGAACTCCCTGAAGGGGATCAGTAAGCTCTGGTGGCTGGTCCTCAGGGTTAGTGGAAGGATGAGGTGGTTGCAGAAGCTCTGAAGGATGAAGGAGATTCTCGGGATCGTAATGAATGGTTGTGTCCTCGTCCCGATGCACGACCTCCTGGTGAAAGTCTCTGGCTCCGCGGGTAATATGTAAAATAAATATAGCTTGGCCTCCTCACGATGCACTGCATTGGCCTCCTCCTCAGGTTCCTCTGGTATAGTAAGCAAAGCGAATTTTATCTTCTCCTTTTTATGCATATATCTTTGTTTCCGTCCTGGAACTGGAGTCACCAGATGGTGTGTCTTGGCCTTCTCAATAGTAGGTGCAGGTGGCTCTATGGGCTCATGTATCTCGACCGCGGTATAAAGGTGGGTCTTGTACCCCTTAACTTGAGCGTAGACTCCATCATTAATTGTTCATGTGGAAGATATACGATGAGTAATAAAGTTTTGAAATCCGAGCTCAAAAGAATCACCTGCCGTTATTGTTAATGGACTGGTTTCTTGAACTACGTCGACAATGTTTCTCAATAGGGACATATATGTGTCCTCCGCCTGTAGCTCAGATGTCTCTATTTGTGGAGTGTTGATGATGTAAAGGTGGATATGATCACCTTCAAGTGAAGCATACACTCCATCTATGATAGTACCTGTATCAGAGACATTAGCCATAACAAAATCGATGAATACTTGATCGGATGGTTTACCTACCGTAACGGTTAGCGAACCGGTAGATCGAGCATCATCTATCATTTGCTCCAAGGTTGCTGCCAACTGCAGATCACTGAACTTTCCCACTTGCATCCTCTTCATAAACTCACGTGAGGGTCCCTTTAGCCTTCCAGCAAAGATATCAAACAGCTTGGAACCATCCCACTCATGGTCTTGTAATGCACTGATAGCTACTGCACAAGTACTAGAGGGGGGGTGAATAGTACTTTAAAATAATCAAGAGTATAATTCCTAATTATTGTGCAAACACAAACAACAATGCGGAATAACTACAAACAATAAGAATTAAGCAACGCAAACAAATGATATAACGAGTTCGGATCCACCTAAGTCTCCCAGACTTGTTCCTGGTGATCCTACGTCCCAAACACCCGGATCCCCTCCGGCTACTTGAGTTAGTAACCTCTAACTCAAATTTGCACTATGAAATTCTTGTAGAAAACCTCCACAAGATCAAATCATACACAAATGAAAATGTGACTCCCAAAACCCGGGATCACAAACTTCTCTCACAACGATAGAAAAACTTAATATCAATGTAAATGAAACAATGAAATACTTACCAACAAAATCCTATGCCTTGAGTAAACTTACGATTTTAGGGCAAGGAAGATTTTGAGAAAGAAGCAAGCACCAAACCCTAGCTCCACCTAGATGACCAGCAATAGATGGCTAGGGAAAGATTGGTTACTTTGAATCAAGCTCTTGGCTTGAGTGTCTCACAATGAAGAGAATCTCTCTTGAGGATTTAGGCTCAAAGAATAAGGGAGAGATTCTTGTGAGAAGAGAGAGCTTGGAAATAGAGTTGAATGGCTCTTCTCTTAGATGTGGAAATGTCTCTAATTTCAGCCTTGAATCCCTGGTTAGAAGCACTCAAGCTTATATAGAGAAGATAGAAAACGGTCACAAAATTCGAGGCATTAAATGCCCCAACGGCTCTATTCTGAAGCAGCTTAATCGGTCTAAGAAGGATCACTGACCGATTAGTTTGGCAACTAGTCGGTCGGTGATTCTTCTTGGACCGACTAAAAGGTTGACAGCCAATATAGAAAGTTCAGGAGATAGAGAACTAGTCGGTCTAAGAAGGCTTGCCAACAGACTAGTTTGACAACTAGTCGGTCAGTGAGTGTTCTTTGACCGACTAAGCAATTGAAAAACAATAAGCTGAACACAAGAGAACTAGTCGGTCTAAGAACAAATTCCAACCGACTAGTTTCTCAACTAGTCGGTCGATGGATGTTCTTGGACCGACTAATGAGTCAACAGTAACTAGGCTGTGAAAGATGAAAGTATAACTAGTCGGTCTAAGAAGGATTCCAAACCGACTAGTTTGACAACTAGTCGGTCGGTGAACCTTCTTGGACCGACTAATTGGTCAACAGTGCCTAGGCTGAATTAAGCAAGGAGATGTAGTCGGTTCAAGAAGGATTATTAACCGACTAGATGACAATCTAGTCGGCTGGTCATTCTTTTTGAACCAACTAAGATGCACTAGAAGCCGCGAAATGAAGCATAAAGCTTCGGAAAATTTTCTATGGGCTTCTAAGATAATCCTATCTCTAAGATATGAGCGTTATGAAGATTATAATGTAAGTCCTACTCAAGGCTTAACATTCTATGAAAAGAAGCTAGAAGACTATAAAAATAAGCTAGACGAACCGTCTTCAAAGCTTCAATCCGAATCTCTTGACTTCAATAATGCTCCTAGAGCTTCAACGAAGCTTCAGGCACACGATCATGCTCTTTGAGAAGTCTTGAGACGTCGCTTGAGATGTACGAAGTAATTTGGTGACGATCTCCATAACTGCGCTCACAAAGGGTTAGTTCACGATATTTATGTTTGTTCATCATCAAAACCAAATCCGAGGAATCAATACTCAACATTCTCCCCCTTTTTGGTGATGACAAACCAACATAAATAATAATCAATAATAATGATTCAAATGAAATTTACTTACTCCCCCTGCATTGATGACACGTTAGTTCCGTATTAAAAAATAATCATACGCATCAAGCAGACGATGAAAGTATAAAGTATGAACCCAATTATTGCAATTTAGGATCTAAATCCATATTTATATCTTAACTGCCCCTGAATCTAACATATCAAATTAGATTCACAGTAAATTGTTTTGAATTATCATGTAGCACATCATCATTATTAATTCTCTCCCCCTTTGGCATTAGCAAAAAGAGCGGAAGGAGATCAACGACAACAACAATGGCTTAAAATAAAAGCACGAGAGTCGAAGAATACGACCATGGTCCAAATGACACCAAAGTAAAATAACGAAGAAACTCAAAGCGTGCCAACGAGACCATGGTCGAAAAGCGAAATCATCAAAACTCAAAACCAAATTCACGTATTGAGTTATGGAACATACTCTCCAATATCAACATTCATAACGAATTGAGTGCATGGAAAACAATTCTATGTTTTCATACAAACAACTCTATTTAATCAATATAATCGACGATCGATGAAGTCAATATCAGAGACATAAATACAATGTGCACAATAAACGAATGGCAACATGATGCACACATCATACAACACCAAAGGTCACAACATCGATCGAAAAGGATCACAAAGGGTAATCATACCAAATCTAAGTGAAGTGTACGATGTGAGGTGACAAGGTGATAAAAACAATATGAATATCAATTATCAATATCATGCAAAAGTGTTATGCCAAAAATAGATAGTAACTTCATAAAACTTATGGCATACACAATTCTAGTAGACTAGGATACTAATTGAAACTAAGTTCAAAAGAGCCATATCACTAGCATGCATTCCAGAAAAGATACTCACTAAATGAGTCAATAAAAACATGGAATGCCATGAGCATAAGAAAGATAAGCATAATATCATAGGCTCAAAATTAGCATCAAGCAAGAGCATGAAAAGAAGATATCCAATATAGATAGTCTACATACAAAGTGACATCTACATGCATTCAACACACATGGATACCAAATGTAAGAATATACTTACAACATTAAGCTCCCCCTACTTTGGTGCATCACTCAAGCACCATCAACTCCATTTGAATGAAAATCTTTGCAAATTAAGGAGTTGGTCGGGTTGGTATCCCAAAGTGGATTGAACCTAGAAAACATAATTGGTATCCAATTATTCTTAGAGATAAATTTTGATTTGTTGGACCTTCTCTTTTTCTTGAGTACCTGAAGATAAAATATCATTTCATGGTCCCCAAGGACATTGGGTCCTAAGAGATTAGACCTTTGGAAGCCAAGTCCAATTGGACTTAGACTTCCCAACAAAATCATCATTGTGCACAACATTCATGAAATACGAATTAATATACGCTTGTTTTTCATGCATGCTTGGGTCCTTCAGGCCCCAAATAATGAATTTCTTGGGAGCCCTAGTCCTATTGGGAGCATGCACATGTTGTTGATTTCTATGTGATGCATGTGGCCTACGAGGAAGTGGCCTAGGATATGCATGACGTGGATACGCATATGGCACATGATGAAATGGTTCATGGTGGTAATTGTTCATATGATAGTAATGTGGATGAACATATGCACGTGGAGGGACACGTGCGTGAGTGTGTCTCACTTGGTGTGCACGTGCTCGTGGACGTGAAGCATAAAAATCATCATACGTGTGAACATGTGGAGTAGGAGGTGTGTTCCTACGTGGCATAGTATTGGTGTACATGAATGCATGACCCTTCTTTGGAGGTCCACCCAAAGTGGGTTTCTTTCCAAACGAGGGTGTGTACGAAGTGGAAGCACCATTGGTAGATGAACTACCAATGGAGTGTTTGCTCCCACTCGTTGAGGCATCGGAAGTTGACCTAAAAAAGGTGGTAGACGATTTGGATGAGTCTCCCATCTTATACCCCATGCCAATGTGATGATTGGCCGGAAGTAAGTCATTTAGGATATTATCCAAATGGCCCTTACCTTTATTGAATTTATTAATTCGGCCTAATGTGCACTCATACTTCTCGGTGAGAGAATGCATAGAAGCATCCAAGGTGGACACTTGCGATGTGAGTACATAAACACGAGACTTGAGATTCTCATTCTCAATACTCAAAGTTGAGTTTCGAGAAATCCAATCCGCTATCTCGTGTTCATCCGAATTCTCAATATGAACATGCTCAAGTTGAGATTTGAGATTTACAATCTCATTTCTCAAACCTTCAACAACGGTGTCGTTGATGATGATGATAGGCTTAGGTGAGGTTTGGAGACTAGTTATCTTATCTTTAGTCTTAGTGTATCTATTTACCAATTTAGTATACTTAGACCAAATTTGCTCGTTAGCTAATCTAAGGTCATCCATCGTTACCTCATCGCCTTCATCCTCGTTTTCATCGGAGGAGGACTCTTGATCATGTTCCTCTCTAGCCATGAAGCACATGTTTGCTTTCTCCACTTGTTCATCATCCAGCTCTCCACTTGAGGAGTCCTCTTCGGAGTCGGTGAACGAGCCGACAAGCCCTTTCTTGTACCCTTTCTTGTACTTTCTTGACTTGTCGTACTTGGGTGCCTTCCACTTTTCCTTGTGTTTGTTGAGAGGACAATCCGCCTTGATGTGTCCTAGCTTGATGCATTTAAAACACAAAGGAGTAGAAGCATTAGTCGAACTAAATTTAGATTTATTCCTAAACTTACCTTTTCGGAAGAATCGGTTGAACTTCTTTGCCAAATCGGCCAAAGATTCTATGTCCAACTCGTCTTCCGATTCTTCATCATCGGTAGATGTAGATGGAGCGGCCTTGAACGCAATCGTCTTTTTCTTTGGCACGTCTTGCTCCAAGTACGACTTCATCTTGTCCTGCATCTTTAGTTTACTGTCCTTGCGTACCTCATAGGACATCAAGGTACCCATTAGTTCTATGACAATATACTTATTCATATCGTTACCTTCCTCGATGGCGAAGGTACGCTTTTCCCAACAAGAAGGAAGTCCGTCAATGATCTTTGAGACTTTCTCTTTTTGGGTGTAAGTCTATCCAAGAGCCTCCAACTCATTGGTAATGTCAACGAAGCGAGCATAGTACTCCTTCATCTTCTCACCCTGTTGCATATGAAATAATTCGTAATCTTTATTTACAACAGTGAGTTTGGAGTCTCTTACCCTACTCGTTCCTTCATGCAAGATGAGGAGTGAGTTCCATGCACTCTTACATGTGCATATCTTGTTGAAGTCTTCGGGCTCCAACGCACATTGCAAGGCATTCATTGCCTTGGCATTGTTTACCTCCGCGGCGACCTCCGCGGTAGTCCACTTTGCGAAATCTTCTTCAGCGGGCTCGACATACTCCGTCAACGTAGCTCTCCATTGTGAAGTGCTCCGGAGGAACGTTTACATCCGGCATTTCCAGTACCCATAATTGGCACCGTTGAAGTAAGGAGGCCTAGTTGAGGAGTGTCCTTCCATCACCGAAGAAGCTCCTTCATGATTCTTGAATACGCTGTAGTCGTTGTCTGTCATAGCTATGAACTTGGCTCTGATACCAAATGTAATGCCCAGATAGCTACTGCACAAGTACTAGAGGGGGGTGAATAATACTTTAAAATAAGCAAGAGTGTAATTCCTAATTATTGTGCAAACACAAACAACAATGCGGAATAACTACAAGCAACAAGAATTAAGCAACGCAAACAAACGATATAACGGGTTCGGATCCACCCAAGTCTCCCCGACTTGTTCCCGGTGATCCTATGTCCCAAACACCCGGATCCCCTCTGGCTACTTGAGTTAGAAACCTCTAACTCAAATTTGCACTATGAAATTCTTGTAGAAAACCTCCACAAGATCAAATTATACACAAATGAAAATGTGACTCCCACAACCCGGGATCACAAACTTCTCTCACAACCGAGAGAAAAACTTAATATCAATGTAAATGAAACAATGAAATACTTACCAACAAAATCCTATGCCTTGAGTAAACTTACGATTTTAGGGCAATGAAGATTTTGAGGTGTCACGCCCCGCTTCCCAAAATGGACGGAAGCGAAACGTGACGAGGCCCGCTTAGGCCAGAGCTTTAGAAGCTCGGACCCAATAAGCGTCTGTAGGGGGTACCATTTTAAAGGATTTTCAGGTTCTTGCATTTTTATAGTTCGAAACAACAAAAGTACAGAAAAGAAATTGCATTCATTAAATTAGAGATATGATATCCAACAAGTACAAGGTCTAAAAAGAAGCCTAAGCGTGGCAACAAACTATCTAAAGGAAAACTGAAAGTAGTAACCTCAGAAAGTGGCGACTAAAAAGACCTCAAGGTCTGGTCCTCGTCAGGCACGTGCTCTGGGTCGACGTCCTCGACTCTTCGTACTCCAGTGAGACTGCCTCGTCCACGAACTCTGGCTGAATACCTGACGTACAGCACCCAAGAAAAAGGAACTGTACGTCAGGTAAAGTCTACAAGAAGGGTTAGACTTTACTGCAAGTGCACCGAAGTTTAAACAACGGTTTACTGGTTGATTAGCATGCTGTGGTTATAACAGAGTAACACGACAGGAAGTAACGCAGCAGGAAAGTAAAAACGGGACAAGTAGTAGTCGTAGCGTGTATTACCAACTACGGGACTAACCTACAGGTGTCAAGACAAATCGGGACGTGACGGGACAAGACAGGACAAACAGGACGGGACAAGACAAGACAAATGTGACACGAAGGGTTCACGCCTTACGGTTCGAGGGGGATCAGACCCTCTTGCCGTGCGCACGCTCAACCCTACCCCAAACCCAGGAACTCAGGACAAGATTTACAGGGATCATTTCCGCTAGGGAAACATCCGAAACGCCCGAAGGCTTTTTGTATAACATGGATCACTTCCGCAAGGAAAGCATCCGAAACGCCCGAAGGCTTTTTGTGTAACAGTGATCACTTCCGCTAGGAAAGCATCCGAAACGCCCGAAGGCTTTTTGTGTAACAGGGATCACTTCCGCTAGGAAAGCATCCGAAATGCCCGAAGGCTTTTTGTATCACGAGGATCACTTCCGCTAGGAAAGCATCCGAAATGCCTGAAGGCTTTTTGTATCACGGGGATCACTTCCGCTAGGAAAGCATCCCAAACGCCCAAAGGCTTTTTGTATCACGGGGATCACTTCCGCTAGGAAAGCATCCGAAACGCCCGAAGGCTTTTTGTGTAACAGGACACGACATGACAAGTGTAGGGAGTTGTTATTCTAGGGTGTCCACACACACGCACACACATGATAGCCCTACAGTATCAAAAGTTGTTGTTGTCGGGCACAGACTTCGTCGTCAAGTCTGAGCCGTCAGAAGGCGTCCCGGACGCTATCATTTCACGTCCGGATCTATTTGTTCACAGTTATCAGTTCTAACCAACTACGGCCTAAGCACAGCCAAATGTGCAAGTAAGATACACTTTCCTGCGATGGCGAGTGTGTCGTCCGTCCGGGGCGTCTCGTCCATTCGTCGCGTCCGCGGTAGTCCGTCTGAAACAGTGTCACGGCGACGATGTCAGGTCGCGTTTTCAGTAAATCCTATTTAGGTTCATTTCTAGGTTATCGGGACTATCCAAATTGTCACAAGTCACATTTTGATGTTTTATCAACCTAAATCGACTTCTATCCTATGTGCACAGAAATAATTGTCCGATTGTCGATTTCTACAATGAGCAGCGTTTTACTGGCGCAGAAAATAAATTTAGTTACAGTTGTCCGATTTAAGTTAGGGTTCAGTTTGCTACGGTGTGGGTTTCGCTACGAGTTTAGAGGGACCAACCTGATGCGAGGGACGCGCACGAATCTGGTGTCGAGTCTGGAGTCGGTGACGGTGCTCGTGTCCCCGACTGCGGGTAGCGCAGTGGAGGTCATCTCGGGATCGTCTCAGGATTGTGACGGCTGCGGGTAGCGCAGCCGAGATGTCACGGCTACGGGTACGGTGTCGAGATTGCTTCGGTTGCGGGTAGCGCAACGAAACGTCACGGGCAACGGTAACGGATCACGATGCCAGAAGATCGTGAGCCCTGCGGCGTCTACGTTGCCTCGACTACGGGTAGCGTAGTGAGACTCGTCCGGGCAGCGGACGAAGTGCAGCAACGGTTACGATCGGTCTGACAGCAAGAACAGCGAATAATGGCACGCAACGGCGATGAAACACCCGTTGGAACGCTAGTCCAAAGGCCGTTCGGCCTAGAAATCGTCGCGGGGTGCCTTCGACCGGATCTGCGAGTGGCAGCAGGCAGTCGGACGGCTGTTGCGAGGCGGTGCAGCGAGGAAATCAGCGCAGGCGAGGCGGCGGGAGGCCGTGGAAGAGGGGAGCGGAGCAAGCGGCTCGGGCTGCGCAGCAGGCGGTCACGGCAGTGCAGGCGGCGACGCTCGCCGTGGAGCAAGGGAGCGCTCGGGGGTCGGGGACACCGGAGCGGCATCGTGCGGAGGCGGCGGCCTCGGATCACGGCGGCTGAGAGCGAGAGGACGACGGGAGTCGGGATCACGGCGGTGCCTCGCCATGGGATGCGAGGGAGGAGCCGGCGTCGGGGTCCGCTGCTCCTGAGCGGCAGCGGTGGAAAATCGCGACAGCAGCTCAGAGAGCTGTTGCCGTTGCTGCTGTTGCGGGGGAACGCCGCCGGATCTGGCGGTCTGCAGAGTCGCAGGCGGCTGAGCAAGGGGCTGTGGCGGCCGTGGGCGGCGCAGGCGGTCGGGGAAACTGCGAGGGTAGTAGCGCGGGTGGGTTCGTGCGGATGGGGGGCCGTTGAGCAAAGGGGGAAGGCGCGGCGGTCGGAATTTCGACGGCGGCGACGTTCGTCGAGAATCGCGGCGATCCGATTGGGCTAGGCGGTGCGGGGAGAGTGAGGCGGCGGATCGGCGTTGGGAGGGGCCGGCGGCTGTGAAGGCGGGCGCGGGGAGTTACGACGGCGGGGGACTGTCGTGCGGCGGTGCTCGGGGCTCCGCGGGGAGCCGCGACGGCGGCCTCGCCGCGGGAGAGGGAGAAACAAGAGAGGGAAATCGGGAGGGGGAATTGGGGGTTAAAGCTAGGGTTATTATAAATAATAATGGAATTTGATAAATAACCCTAGGATTATAGAAAAAGAGGGAAGATATATTGTTAGAAGGTGTAGAAAGAGGGGCAAAACTAGGGGAGAATAGAAGAAGCAATTTAGGAATATTTAAAACAGATTTGGTAAGAGATTTAGCAAGATTTGGCTAACAATTTCGAAATTTGAATCTGATTGGGGAAAATCGACGGTCGAGGTTATTCCGGGCGATATCTCTCAATCCGGGCGTCAGAAAAATAATCTGAAAAATAATCTGAAAAATGACTAAAACGCCCCTATCGTTCAAAGTCGTTTTGCGAGAAAACGAGCCGTGAAAAGACGTTCCCAAAAATTACTATAAAATTCAACACCCCAAAACGATCGCAACAGCATATCGCATCGCATATGCCGGAGCTCAGAAATAGCCAAATAAAATACGTGCACGATAAAACACGTGCACGCAGAAAATACGAATGGTCGGAAAGCGGCCGTTACATTCTACCCACCTTAGAAATGATTCCGTCCTCGGAATCACTTATACTAATAATAATAACATCTATATAACCTTATCCCCAAAACTCTCATAATTACACATATAGATCGCTAATCTTATAACCTCAACCAATGTTCTTTAAATTAATCCTTCATAACCCTTCTTTTCACTGGATTATGTCACGACTAATCTCACATCTAAAACTTAACTATAGATCCATCACTGCTGTTAAATTCCCAACTCCAAGTCCTCATAAAAGAATCATCTTCTCTTACCATACCACTCCACTAAACATCATCGCTCAACAACGTCCTTAATTTTCTCAATCCCTTCCCAATATTTATCAGTCGCTAAAATGATCCTCAAGTCGATTACCAATCCAAGACAAAAACTTTGTCAATCTTACAACACCTTTCACGAATCAACAATCGCCGTGTCCTTAATACATCCCTTGTCACATCTTCCCATAAATTTATCCGCCAAATATTTGAACTATCAAAATCATATCTCTTCCTACTTATTATAATTATTTTCAACCAATATTAAATCCGACAACCTAACCATCCATTCATCTCAACACGTCGTGTTACTCCCAATGTTTTCTCACGTCAACTCAAAAATCAAGTCTCGATGCTAACAAAAGCTCTACTCAATCTCATGATCACCCCAACTCCTACCATACTCTGTAGCCATCCCTATCTACCATTCGTCTAAGCCTCAAATCTGGTAAGTTCTCATTTTCACGCATATAATCTCATTCAACCAGAATTCTCCATTGAGTCCGCAACACTTCGGTTTTATAAATAAGTCTTGGACAGCCCATTCTTTTCATCCGAGAGAAATCTATTCAAATATCCTATTGTTCCAAAATCGGATAATCATTGCTATAACAAATATCATCTCTCTCTGAGCCTACCCGCAAACAAAATCCCACAACAATAATAGCTAGTCCTAAAACTATAACAACCATAACATAACATTTCTAAATGGAGAGAGAGAGAAGAGAAAGGGAAACTTAAAACCAGTGACACATTTTTAAAACATTTGGAAAAACATGTGGAGTCGTGGTAATGGATGAGGAAGGATAAGTGATGTGTGATCTTGTGAGCTAGTTTCAAAAACTTTAAAGATTGGTTTAAAAGAAAACAAAAGTTTTGATACAGCCACATACAACCAAGATAAACCATTCATTAAAAACTAAAACTAAGTCTAAGGATCTGCCTGTGATGACGCCATTCATATAAGTATTGAATACCGTCATTCAGACAACTCCAGCATATCATGGTTAACGCCGAGTACACATTCAAGGCACATGAGACAAACGTCAGGATCCTAAAGATGACACACTCATACAGGTCTACACACTCTACCTATACTCAGGCACTGCAACGACATCTCCTACCAAAGGGCCTACTCCTAAACTGGAGATAGCATGGATAACTACAAGATCTAATGTCTAAATAATAGAAGGAAAAAGAAAACTAAGTCAAAAGCGGAACGAAATAAGATCGGAAAGAACGAGTTCAAATAAGACGGGTGTAAGGAGATAGTTGGTTTGCAAATGAAAATGAAAATGAAAAACAAATAAATAAACAAATAAATAGGCCGCACAGAAAATCAAGTTAGAGAGACTTAAAAGTAGGATGAGATAGCGATTGTTTTGCAAATGAAGAACAAATAAATAAATAAAATAAGTTATACAAAGATTTTTCTTTTCTTTTTTTTTTGAAATGTGATCACGTTGAACATAGAATTGATATTTATAAAAATTTGAAGTCCCCTTTTGTCTAGGAAATATTTTAAAAGTATGTAGGGTAAGTGGTTAGAAATAAATTTTGTAGTCTAGAAAAGAATATTATATATGTTGAATTATCAAAATGATAGATACCGGTTAGAAATAATTACTTGAAAATAACTTGAAAATTTATCACTAAGGAAATTATATAATCCAAGGAGGAATTTTAATTTAACCGAAAAGCAAGAAATTTTAAATATATAAGAAAGAGTTTTCAAAGAAGTTAAACCGAGCGAAGAATTTAATAATGAATTTCGAAAACACTTTCAAGGAAAGGTGGATTCGCAATGGATGGATTTGAAGAATTAACGGTAAGTTTCATGAAGCGATCACGTGAATCGAGGGCAAGAATGTGATTGTAAGACGGTAATTAAAGTTTTTTTTTTTGATGAGAAATTTTGAAATTCAAAGAATGCATTCGAGTTAGCCGAAAGGTAGGAAATCTAAATTCATTTTTTTTCAAGGAATTGAAACTGGGTAAGGAATTCTAAAAATATAATATTGAAAAAAAATTCTTTAGGAAGATCAGGAGGCTGAATGGAAAAGATTCAATGATTGGCGACTAACGACGAACGGATCATGGGGTCCAAAGGTAAGGAAAAGAATCGAAAAAATCCAAACGTAAATATGACTAGGAGATGAACCATGAAAAGCCACGGTGGAATCCGATGATCAATGACACAGAAGGGTAATGATTTGAATGATGCTAGCAATCAGGGATTCTAATCATCGGGTCGCTCAAAGATCAGGGTAACTTAGATCTAACACTTCCTAATGGGCTAAACTATAATCAAGATCTAAGGGAAAAATTTCCTAAGAGAATCAAGGTTACGTTTTGCTAGGTCCGAAGTCGATGGAGTTGGGCGAGGGACTAAACTAAAAGAAGGACTCTAGAAATCTAATTTGGTCAGAGCCGGTGAGGGAGAGGCTATTAAGGGATTCTAAGACGGGTATGGCTAAATCTTAACCAAGGCGTCAAACTATCAAACTGGGACGTCTACCTAAGTCTCCTTACCATCTAAGACTGGGTAAACCTAATTTAGACTTGTACACGGATATTAAATGAATGCGATACTCTTATTGTTCCGAACTTTTGCTGACCTGCATGGGCCACCACTAAAACCTGTCACGCCCCGCTTCCCAAAATGGACGGAAGCAAAACGTGACGAGGCCCGCTTAGGCCAGAGCTTTAGAAGCTCGGACCCAATAAGCGTCTGTAGGGGGTACCATTTTAAAGGATTTTCAGGTTCTTGCATTTTTATAGTTCGAAACAACAAAAGTACAGAAAAGAAATTGCATTCATTAAATTAGAGATATGATATCCAACAAGTACAAGGTCTAAAAAGAAGCCTAAGCGTGGCAACAAACTATCTAAAGGAAAACTGAAAGTAGTAACCTCAGAAAGTGGCGACTAAAAAGACCTCAAGGTCTGGTCCTCGTCAGGCACGTGCTCTGGGTCGACGTCCTCGGCTCTTCGTACTCCAGTGAGACTGCCTCGTCCACGAACTCTGGCTGAATACCTGACGTACAACACCCAAGAAAAAGGTACTGTACGTCAGGTAAAGTCTACAAGAAGGGTTAGACTTTACTGCAAGTGCACCGAAGTTTAAACAACGGTTTACTGGTTGATTAGCATGCTGTGGTTATAACAGAGTAACACGACAGGAAGTAACGCAGCAGGAAAGTAAAAACGGGACAAGTAGTAGTCATAGCGTGTACTACCAACTACGGGACTAACCTATAGGTGTCAAGACAAATCGGGACGTGACGGGACAAGACAGGACAAACAAGACGGGACAAGACAAGACAAGTGTGACACGAAGGGTTCACGCCTTACGGTTCGAGGGGGATCAGACCCTCTTGCCGTGCGCACGCTCAACCCTACCCCAAACCCAGGAACTCAGGACAAGATTTACAGGGATCATTTCCGCTAGGGAAACATCCGAAACGCCCGAAGGCTTTTTGTATAACAGGGATCACTTCCGCAAGGAAAGCATCCGAAACGCCCGAAGGCTTTTTGTGTAACAGGGATCACTTCCACTAGGAAAGCATCCGAAACGCCCGAAGGCTTTTTGTGTAACAGGGATCACTTCCGCTAGGAAAGCATCCGAAACGCCCGAAGGCTTTTTGTATCACGGGGATCACTTCCGCTAGGAAAGCATCCGAAACGCCCGAAAGCTTTTTGTATCACGGGGATCACTTCCGCTATGAAAGCATCCGAAACGCCCGAAGGCTTTTTGTATCACGGGGATCACTTCCGCTAGGAAATCATCCGAAACGCCCGAAGGCTTTTTGTGTAACAGGACACGACATGACAAGTGTAGGGAGTTGTTATTCTAGGTTGTCCACACACACGCACACACATGATAGCCCTACAGTATCAAAAGTTGTTGTTGTCGGGCACAGACTTCGTCGTCAAGTCTGAGCCGTCAGAAGGCGTCCCGGACGCTATCATTTCACGTCCGGTTCTATTTGTTCACAGTTATCAGTTCTAACCAATTACGGCCTAAGCACGGCCAAAAGTGTAAGTGAGATACACTTGCCTGCGATGGCGAGTGTGTCGTCCGTCCGGGGCGTCTCGTCCAGTCGTCGCGTCCATGGTAGTCCGTCTGAAACAGTGTCACGGCGACGATGTCAGGTCGCGTTTTCAGTAAATCCTATTTAGGTTCATTTCTAGGTTATCGGGACTATCCAAATTGTCACAAGTCACATTTTGATGTTTTATCAACCTAAATCGACTTCTATCCTATGTGCACAGAAATAATTGTCCGATTGTCGATTTCTACAATGAGCAGCGTTTTACTGGCGCAGAAAATAAATTTAGTTACAGTTGTCCGATTTTAGTTAGGGTTCAGTTTGCTACGGTGTGGGTTTCACTACGAGTTTAGAGGGACCAACCTGATGCGCGGGACGCGCACGAATCTGGTGTCGAGTCTGGAGTCGGTGACGGTGCTCGTGTCCCCGACTGCGGGTAGCGTAGTGGAGGTCATCTCGGGATCGTCTCAGGATTGTGACGGCTGCGGGTAGCGCAGCCGAGATGTCACGGCTACGGGTACGGTGTCGAGATTGCTTCGGTTGCGGGTAGTGCAACGAAACGTCACGGGCAACGGTAACGGATCATGATGCCAGAAGATCGTGAGCCCTGCGGCGTCTACGTTGCCTCGACTACGGGTAGCGTAGTGAGACTCGTCCGGGCAGCGGACGAAGTGCAGCAACGGTTACGATCGGTCCGACAGCAAGAACAGCGAATAATGGCATGCAACGGCGATGAAACACCCGTTGGAACGCTAGTCCAAAGGCCGTTCGGCCTAGAAATCGTCGCGGGGTGCCTTCGACCGGATCTGCGAGTGGCAGCAGGCAGTCGGACGGCTGTTGCGAGGCGGTGCAGCGAGGAAATCAGCGCAGGCGAGGCGGCGGGAGGCCGTGGAAGAGGGGAGCGGAGCAAGCGGCTCGGGCTGCGCAGCAGGCGATCACGGCAGTGCGGGCGGTGACGCTCGCCGTGGAGCAAGGGAGCGCTCGGGGGTCGGGGACACCGGAGCAGCATCATGCAGAGGCGGCGGCCTCGGATCGTGGCGACTGAGAGCGAGAGGGCGACAGGAGTCGGGATCACGGTGGTGCCTCGCCATGGGATGCGAGGGAGGAGCCGGCATCGGGGTCCGCTGATCCTGAGCGGCAGCGGCGGAAAATCGCGACCGCAGCTCGGAGAGCTGTTGCCGCTGCTGCTGTTGCGGGGGAACGCCGCCGGATCTGGCGGTCTCCAGAGTCGCAGGCGGCTGAGCAAGGGGCTGTGGCGGCTGTGGGCGGCGCAGGCGGTCGGGGAAACTGCGAGGGTAGTAGCGCGGGTGGGTTCGTGCGGATGGGGGGGCCGTTGAGCAAAGGGGGAAGGCGCGGCGGTCGGAATTTCGACAGCGGCGACGCTCATCGAGAATCACGACGATCCGATTGTGCTAGGTGGTGTGGGGAGAGTGAGGCGGCGGATCGGCGTTGGGAGGGGCCGGCGGCTGTGAAGGCGGGCGCGGGGAGTTACGACGGCGGGGGACTGTCGTGCGGCGGTGCTCGGGGCTCCGCGGGGAGCCGCGACGGCGGCCTCGCCGCGGGAGAGGGAGAAACGAGAGAGGGAAATCGGGAGGGGGAATTGGGGATTAAAGC
Organism: Scilla litardierei; assembly: GCA_030789695.1. Lineage (NCBI taxonomy): Eukaryota > Viridiplantae > Streptophyta > Magnoliopsida > Asparagales > Asparagaceae > Scilla > Scilla litardierei. Next base: position 3,959 of record JAULAV010002206.1, on the reverse strand, counting down.
TAGTGTTATTATAAATAATAATGGAATTTAATAAATAACCCTAGGATTATAGAAATAGAGGGAAGATATATTGTTAGAAGGTGTACAAAGAGGGGCAAAACTAGGGGAGAATAGAAGAAGCAATTTAGGAATATTTAAAACAGATTTGGTAAGAGATTTAGCAAGATTTGGCTAACAATTTCGAAATTTGAATCTGATTGGGGAAAATCGACGGTCGAGGTTATTCCGGGCGATATCTCTCAATCCGGGCGTCAGAAAAATAATCCGAAAATACCTGGGCGATCGTGAAGACGAGACGCACCGATCTACGGAGCCCGATCGTGCGTAACCCCTACCAAGAATTTACGTAAAATTGGAAACGGTGTTTTGAGTCAAATGACTAAAACGCCCCTATCGTTCAAAGTCGTTTTGCGAGAAAACGAGCCGTGAAAAGACTTTCCCAAAAATTACTATAAAATTCAACACCACAAAACGATCGCAACAGCATATCGCATCGCATATGCCGGAGCTCAGAAATAGCCAAATAAAATACGTGCACGATAAAACACGTGCACACAGAAAATACGAACGGTCGGAAAGCGGCCGTTACATGAGGAAGAAGCAAGCACCAAACCCTAGCTCCACCAAGATGACCAGCAATAGATGGCTAGGGAGAGATTGGTGACTTTGAATCAAGCTCTTGGCTTGAGTGTCTCACAATGAAGAGAATCTCTCTTGAGGATTTAGGCTCAAGAGTAAGGGAGAGATTCTTGTGAGAAGAGAGAGCTTGGAAATAGAGTTGAATGGCTCTTCTCTTAGATGTGGAAATGTCTCTAATTGCAGCCTTGAATCCCTGGTTAGAAGCACTCAAGCTTATATAGAGAAGAGAGAAAACGGTCACAAAATTCGTGACATTAAATGCCCCCAACGGCTCTATTCTGAAGCAGCTTAATCGGTCTAAGAAGGATCACTGACCGATTAGTTTGGCAACTAGTCGGTCAGTTATTCTTCTTGGACCGACTAAAAGTTTGACAGCCAATATAGAAAGTTCAGGAGATAAAGAACTAGTCGGTCTAAGAAGACTTGCCAACCGACTCGTTTGACGACTAGTCGGTTGGTGAGTGTTATTTGACCGACTAAGCAGTTGAAAAACAATAAGCTGAACACAAGAGAACTAGTCGGTCTAAGAACAAATTCCAACTGACTAGTTTCTGAACTAGTCGGTCAATGGATGTTCTTGGACCGACTAATGAGTCAACAGTAGCTAGGCTGTGAAAGATGAAAGTATAACTAGTCAGTCTAAGAAGGATTCCAAACCGACTAGTTTGACAACTAGTCGGTCGGTGAACCTTCTTGGACTGACTAATTGGTCAACAGTGCCTAGGCTGAATTGAGCAAGGAGATCTAGTCGGTTCAAGAAGGATTCTCAACCGACTAGATGACAATCTACTCGGTTGATCATTCTTCTTGAACCAACTAAGATGCACTAGAAGCCGCGAAATGAAGCGTAAAGCTTCGGAAAAGTTTCTATGGGCTTCTAAGATAATCCTAGCTCTAAGATATGAGCGTTATGAAGATTATAATGTAAGTCCTACTCAAGGCTTAACATTCTATGAAAAGAAGCTAGAAGACTATAAAAATAAGCTAGACGAACCGTCTTCAAAGCTTCAATCTGAATCTCTTGACTTCAATAATGCTCCTAGAGCTTCAACGAAGCTTCAGGCACACGATCACGTGCTTTGAGAAGTCTTGAGACGTCGCTTGAGATGTACGAAGTAATTTGGCGACGATCGCCATAACTGCGCTCACAAAGGGTTAGTTCACGATATTTATGTTTGTTCATCATCAAAACCAAATCCGGAGAATCAATACTCAACAGGTCTGACTCCGTATGGAACATCCCAAACATTCTCTTGAACTACACAATGCTTCTCTGGACTCTCCATCAGCCTGATAGAATGTAGCGAGGTATATGTAGGATCGTATAGAACCCGGTCTCGTCATTGGAAGCACCATCGCTGCATCAACTTTACCTGATCACGCAAAGTAAACAACCTGGAAAAAATGTCAGTGGTACAAAGAGAGATAAAGATAGTAATAATAGCAGGTGGTGGGGAAAAATCTCTATCTGTTTTTTTATTTTGTTTTTTTTCTTTGTTTTTAAGCAGTCTAATCAACCTAATTGTGATAAATAGATAATATAGCGGAACGCCTCCCCGGCAACGGCGTCATAAACTTGATCGACCCGAAACTAACTCTGAAACGATGTCGTTTACCGCAAGCGCACGGTATAGTGGCAAGCAGGTATCGAACACGGGGAAGCGGTGCTATACTACCTATCTACTCCTAGGTTGAGTTAGACTTACGGGTTTATTGGTGGATCTGGAAAATGGAATGTTGTAATGGTGATGGATGCAATAGTCGTGTCCCTCGATATCGCAAACGAGGGATTCCACACAATATAAAAGAATAAAATATAAAAAGACTAAGGCCTTAGGACTCACCACTAGGACCGTCGGATGTCGACGCTAGGCTAGGACTCTTACGTTGCGTTGGTTTTATTGGGGGATTGTAGCATCTAAAAAGTGAATTCATGCATCTGGGCATCATGAATCTAACGTATCGCATTAACCCCACTCTCGCGATAGGCGCATACGATACGTGCATTAAGGATTTACAAAGTTCTCACCACTCTCGTGGTTCGAACGCTCTCAACTTGTACTACTCTCGTGGGTTAGAGCATCGAGGTATTTTGGTGGCTCTCATTGGCGCAATGGAGGTAGCTGTCAATTAATGATATAGTTCGTCGGTAGACCCCAACAAGGCACGAGCCGGGTATGGTCAAGTGCCTCGGTTGGATCCACTAACTTCCTAATTAAATCCGTAGGATACTCCTCAAGCTAATCGATTCCACCGACCATGGACACGATCTCAATACGAGTTCTCCTAGGGATTTTGCTGGATCGACCAAAATACAACCCCATTTATATCCAACGCATCATAAAAATCATATATTTGCATATAAATCCTAAAATCCATGGGTTAATCCCTTAGCCCGAGAAAAGACTACTCATGCATAGAAATAGATAATAGAATGCACGAAAACTTAATTGCATGCATCAAAGAGAGATAAACAATAAGAAATCACAAAGAAATAATAATGGAATTAAAAAGGGCAAAAGTACTTAGCTTGATACAAGAGGAGGGGCCTATGGCAGCCTAACTCCCAAAAGATCGTCTCCCTCAAACTCCTTAGAACTCCCTAAAAACTCTCCAAAAGTGCCCCTTTATGACGGCTGCCAATTCCTCTCCGAAAACCCTCGCAAAACAACCCTTAGAAGCCCTCTCAAAATCGTCCCCAAAATCCGGACGCAATTTAAAATCTGGGCCCACTGCGACTCGGTCGAGTAGGTGGCTGCTCGGTCGAGTCGTCAGAAGTCTGGATCCATCGCCCAAAACGTCGGTCTGTCTGCTCGGTCCGAGTAGGGTCTGCTCGGATCGAGTAGGTAGCTGCTCAGTCGAGTAAGTGGCTGCTCGGTCGAGCCGTCAGGAAATCTGGAATCATTGCCCAAACGTCGTACTGCCTGCTTGGACCGAGTAGGGTCTGCTCAGTCGAGTATGCAGCTGCTCGACGGAGTAGGCAGCTGCTCGATCGAGTAGGCTGTCGTTTAGTCGAATTTTAGCACTATAGCACTCTGCTCGGTCGAGTAGGGTCCTGCTCGGTCGAGTAGATTGCTAAAAACAGATTTCAGCACTGTAGCATCATCTTGCAGAAATTCTCCAGAGATCATCCAACCTCCAATTGGTGCGTTCTTAGTGGCGTTGGAACCGCCGTGAAGTCTACTCTTTGGAAAAAATATCAGAAAAATACTAAAAAGTCACTGGTGAGAGAAGATTTGAAAATAGTGCACGGCTATCCTGTTTCCAGCACTTTGGGTCGCTCGATTCCTTCGCCGCATCATAGATCGATCGAGCGACCT
>JAULAV010002205.1:0-25000 GCA_030789695.1 Scilla litardierei | reverse complement strand
TTCCTTAAAAACTAACCGTTTGACCCAGATAGACGGCTATCTCCAGGAGATAGCCAGCTATATTGTTGTATATAGTCGTCTATCATAAGGACAAAGTCAGCTACTACATCCAAAAAGTTATAGTTCAAAATCTGCATCCAGATAGTCGGCTATCTGGGTGAGGATAATCGGCTATTCTGTGATACATGAGTTTTTCTCTATAAAATTACTTTTAAATCAGTTGAAAATGATTATATACTAATTTAAAACATTTTAATACATTTTAAAAACATTTTCCTTGGATTTATGTGTGTGTAGCTCCAAGATAATGGCTTTAACAAACTAAGACTTTTACTTACACACGTTCAGACACTTTGAGTTCTTGACCCTTGTTTGCTCATGTCACACCCCATTTTCCAAAACACCTGGAAAATACGAAGCTTGTTGGAAGATATGTGCCCTTGAGGCGATTTATCTATAGAACATATTGTTCGAACTTAAATGATACTAATTATCTAAGTATGGATAAAATGTTTTAAATAATTAGATAATTTCCTTAGACTTAAAGCAAGGTCATACACGTATCTAGATAGAGACCTCGATTATGGAAAGTGACTAACCGATAGGAACTTGAGTTTTAAAGAGTTCATGGTCATAAATGTATCGAGAAAAGGATATCGACACATCGGACAGACCATTGTGTATTTGTCTTAAACAAAAGGGAGATGATGATCTGATAATCATTCGACATGGCAAAGTCGGAGATGAGACACATGTGCTCATTAGAGAATGAGTCCACTGAACGAACCAATAAAGAGTTATCAAATGGTTACCATTAACTAAACTATCAATGATAACTTTCTAGTGATGATAGGTAAGTTGGTCCTTAAGACTTGAGGTCATTATACGAACATGTGCATGAACGGTGTCACTTAGATATATGATCTAGCTATGAGGCAAGTCCTGCTGAAAGGTCTTAGGTCGGGTGACACTTAAAGCATACGAGGTGAGTAGTGATCAAGAGAGGATCCATCTCTTCCTTCCATGGGAACTTAGTGTCACATGCTGAGTACGGTTCTTTGTGAAAAACCTCGGTCGGGGTATGTTGTCCAAAAACATGTCTCGTCTCAAAAGATGTGAGTGCTAATCCCAAGTGTAGGAGATCGAACAAGTAATAATCCCGGTGAGTCCAGGTATCGTATCCACGGGACAACTTACCTGCAAAGCAAAGAATTTCAGTTTATAAAGAGTATGAAACGCTAAGAAACGACCGCCTTTCGAAGGCAAATAAGTGTGTAAGGGGTTTTAATACGAAAAAGAAATTCTACAATAATTAGAGGAAGGTGATATTAGGATATCAATGTAGAGAGGATGTGTTGGTCGTGATTTGTTAGGGTCTATTAGTATCTTTTCAATAACTCAACGTTTCACTACGCACTGGTATTAGAACGTCGGAAAATATAACGATAAAAGTTCATCGGAAAATATAACGATAAAATTTCATCGAAAGTGCCCTAAGTATCGAGTAAATTATTAGTTTCATAAAGAAGTTAAGCTCATGTGCCCGCAAGGGTCGTGGTGATGACCGTAAGGATCACGCCATGAATAAGTTTGCAAAGATCATTGTCAATCCAAGTACACTAACAACGATAATACTTAAATAATATGTGTCGAAACTAATAAAATACGCGATATAACATGCAAAATATGGCAAAAAGATATTAAATCAAATATTTCAAAGCCCTAACTACATCACAACCAATACATGAGGGTATTAGCCACGCATGGAGGGAAGGTAACTCATATTCGTAGACAAATACATGTTCAAATACTCAAAATACATGTCAAATATGCCATACAAGTGAAAATTTTAAAATTATATCACCAAATCTCCCCTCTTGGACCCCAAATCTCTGTCAACAATAGTTCCTAGCCTCTGCCTCCAGGGCCTCCAAAACTCACAGTCAAATACGCTCTCTAGAGCTCAAAATACACCAAGAATACCCCCAAAACCCTAGAAATACGCTTATACAATAGCATTGCGGGTTTTGGGGTTTTAGCAGGTTCAAACCTGCTTCCAAATACTATTTAAATCGAAACCCGCAACCCCTACATACAACGTTCGTCCGATATGGGCTCGATTGATCCCCAGTGTGACACGTGGGACCTCTACGGGTCTCGCCCTCCCCGCGCTCGTATTCGCTTTCATCCCAATCCGAGCCCTATTTGCATTTGATCATGAACGTTGGTTCAAGCGGAAGAACGATGCGATTAGGCCACGTGGCCCGCTCCGCTGCTCTATGGTTCATTGCGTCAGGGTGATATTTTGTCGTTGGATCATGATCATGTTGATATGAGGCCGCGTCGTTCGTTTTTTCTGCAGCGTCGGATGAGGCGGTAGCCATTAGATGAGTGCCACGTGTCCCGCCCGATGGCGGGGGCACAGTATATGTGGCATATTTACGCGGTATTTACGATGTATTTAGGCCTTTTAATAGTATTATGTATTCAAAAATTCATGGAAATTAGCACATATCTCAGAAAATTACAAATAAATAGTCATTGGAATCGTGAGACTGAGATCTACACATGAAAAATACTAAAGAGACAGAAATACTCGATATAATGCTGTTTTGTGCATAGAGTAAGAGGTTTCTCTAATAATTGATAATAATCAAAATACAATTTTATTAGAGACCAAATATACATCAAATACACACAAAATGATACTAGATGAGGTGTTAAATACACAATATTTACCACCAAATCACACCCCCTAACTAGCGTTTTGTTAGTCCCTAGCAAAAGAAGCGATTAAGTCGGATGATTAATAAAATATTAAATTCTATCAATCACTTATGGCATGGCTCAATAATACACGATTTCCATCATGATTTTTACCATCAATATACACAATTCATGAATAAGATCAATAGCATGACATTTTATCTAATTTAATTTGAAGAAACAACATGCGAGCATCGTTTTGCATAAGCGAAAGTATAACTCGATATCATGTCATAATTTTCGAACTTCCAAGGAATTAGTATAACATAAATATTGTCCAATCCATGTGTACTGAAGTTGCTTCCTTTATTCGTCTCTTTTTCTTTTTCTTTTATTTTTAATGACATAGAATGATCCATGTAACCAGCGTTCAGTTAATTACACCTAGGTCGGACGACCTCCAGGCATTAGCTTAGAAGAGCCCCTCGAACTTAGTAACTTGAATCATCTAAGTTTTTATTATCTTTTTTAATGCACTCCCTATCGTCCATCTTTCGACGTGAATCTCTAATGCTTCCTGAGGCACGAAGACCCGACGACTAAATAAAACTCAAGGGAACGGTGCATTTTATTATTTTTCTCATTTGTTTTCATTTTTTGTAAGCAACTCAACACACTTTCATTAGACATAAACATTAGCATGAATAATTATCAAAGTCCTCTTTAATTTTAAAACTAATCCTATTAATTATGTCAACTTTAAACTTATGCATTATAATAACTTGTATGAAATAACTTCAAACTATTTCGTGATATTAATCATGGCAATTGAAAGTTTTCTTAAACGGCATATTAATGATTTATTCCATGAAGAAAAAATAATTAATTCAGGTCATAAACAATTTTTAGAATTCAATCAACGCATGATCATCCGATAAAATGATATGTGAAGGAGTTTTAAATGATGAGGATTGGTGATCGATTCTTTTATCTCATTTTATTAAAAACAAAAATCTTAAGGTCTCATACTCCCCCCAACTAAATATGGACATTGTCCTCGATGTCGAAAAGGGTACGAGTTTAGTCAAAACAACTATCCTAGAAATCATATAAAAATCTATGCTACTGGAAATAACACACCGTGATCTAATGTAGGATCAAGGATCTTTAATAGTGGAGGAAGCTGTTCTATCTGCTCCTTGCGTGCCTCGGCAAGTATTCTTCCTCCACTCGCTTCCTTATGGTTAAGCATTGACACACCCCAGCATATCTTTTCATGTGTGTATGTTTTCCAACATAAGATACATTGTGTCAAATAATGATGGACAAATTTGATTATCCATAAAAGCTTGCCATAATGGGTCATTATAAACGATCACAGAATTAAAAGCTAGTTGACGACCATCTGAATCTAAAAGATTTGGAATTAAAAATTGAGATTCAGAACTAGAATGTATGGGTTCATGGGAACTTCCCTGAAAAAGATCGCTATACTTGAGTTGGTACTCTGCCTCAGGAGGAGGTGGAAGTGGCTGCAGAAATGGATCTGAAGGGCAAGAAAACTCAGGCTCAGTGTAGGTCATCACGTAGTCACCTTTGTCCGCTTCACCCTCTCCATAAAAATCATAGGTTCTGCAGGCCTATCGGAACTTTATGGTTCTTCATGAATGTCTTCATGGATGGTGGTTTGGTGCACATCCCGAGGTGGAAGAAAAATTGGCTGCTGAAACGAATTTATGGGGATGTATGGCTCGAGCTCCATCGTAGTCTGAAAGATCTCTCCCTTGCACATATCTTCCTCTTCATAACAGTGATAACCTATAGCAGTCTATCTAATATACTCGTACTCCTCAGGTGGGGGAGATCAAGCTGAAGGAAGACATGGTTCATGCTCATTAATTTTACTCTCACCCTCACTTGTCTCTACCACATCATCATCATCATCATCATCAAAATGGAACTGCATCATGTCACCCTCGTAGTCCACATGCACTCCATCACCCATCTCCTCATGCTCATCCAAGTGTCCTCGCTCAAGCTCCTCTAATTGGTTCCAATGCTCCCTCTCGTACGATTCCTTTTAGTGCCACATAGGGTCACATCGGTATTAACTCCAAGGTAGCTCCTTAGGCTGTTCATGGACCTGCTGAAATGTGTCCTCAAAAGGAATGCTCTGGCCATCGTCCTCATATCTAAGTAATTGATCTTCAGATAACGTAGTCCGCTCATACATCGCCAGGTCCTGTAAGTACCACCATGCATCCTCAGTCATATATGCAAAGAATTCTACATTGCATCTCATCTGCACGAAATCCCGCTTAGGTGGCAGTAGTCTCGTGTAAAAGATCTGTAGGAGATGACCATCTTGGAAGCTATGGGCTGGGCACGCAAGCATTAAATCGTTGAACCTCTTTAAAGCCGGATGGTAGGCCTCCCCATCGGCTTGAATGAATATTGCAATCTGTTGCTTCATAGCTTGATGCCTCTGTGCTTTCCACACGAAAGGAAGCAAGAATCTCTTAAGGAAGTCAGCCTGAAATGATAACCATTTAGATAATGAGTCATGATGTAATGTATTACACTAAGATATAGAATTATCCCTTAAAGAATACAAGAAATATTTAAGACATATTCTTTCAATATGCTCGTTCTCACGAAGCAGATGGTAGCATATCTTTTCAAACTCTTGCACATGTAAATATGGATTCTCCTCCTCCGTAACATGGAAGACTGGTAGGATTCTGATATGCTCATATTTTACACTTTATTCTTGAATATTTTCATGTCATATTGATTGCCCATATTGCATATTTCAAGCTTAAACGACGATTTCTTGATGAATTTCATTATTTCTATGTTTTATTGGATTTTCAAAAAACATGGAGAAATTAGGAGAAAATTGGAGCGATGAGCATATGCACGCATGCCGGAGCTTCAGTGGCCATGTAGATAAGGAGCTTATGGTGCTAGAAGAGAAGAAGAAGCAAGAGAAAGAGAGGAGAAATAGGAAGGAAAGAAGAAGAATGAGTTAGAGTTGAAGAATCAGCTCACTCGACCTAGTGGAGTGATCCACTCGACTGAGTGAGGCTGACACCAACCCAACCCAAGCCATGAAGCACATCAAAGTCACTCGACCAAGTGAGAAAACTCACTCGATCAAGTGAGACAGTCGTCCAACCCCTGAGACTACCAGCCAAATCTACCCCCTGCTAGAGCAATTGACTCAACCGAGTGAGTCTTTCACTCGACCGAGTGAATCAATCACTCGACTGAGTGAAGAGAAGAAACAGAACGCTAATTTTTGGAGTTTCTACAGGAGATCACACTCGACCGAGTAGGGAATCTCACTCGACCGACTGAGCCGACGGCCAGATTCTGGGAGTTAGGTTATAATTCGATTTTTGGGTATTTTGGTTAGCTTTTTCTGAGGTTTTTGAGCTTGTATAAATAGGAAATAAGGCAGATGTCGCTAAAAGGAGGCGAAATGGCTAGAGACAAGGAAAAACTTGATTTTTATTTGCTTTTGCTATTGATTGGAGAAGCTAGTTCTAAATTTTCTCTTGTTGATTTGAAGCTTTGGAGAACATCAGTTGTAGAAACTTTGATCTATTTGTTTTTAATGAATATTTCTTGTTTGAAACGCTTTGCTATGATGAATTCTATTGTTTTTATGAATCCTTTTGATATGATCATGTTTATCAGTGAGTAGTCTCTTTGCTCTAGGGCAAAGGGATGAATCCTATGGATCTAGGGTTTGATATGTGAAGTTAATTTAAACCCTTGCTGCTAAACTTGTTTTAGGGTTGGATTATGGTCGATTGACTACATGTAGCTTGGGATTTCTACTTAGATCTTGAGAGCTCGAGAGAGGACCTTGATCTATTGGAAGCCCTATATATTTGATTATACATATAATTTGGATATCCTAGATTTGGTGCACGAGAGTGACGAAAGCTAGCATCTTTATTATATTTCTATAATTATATTCATCTGTACGATGGTAGGATGAATATGAACCATCATAGTCTAAATTCGAACTCACGTCGTACGACAGTGGACTTGAGTGAGAAGTGAATTATATTTTCGATCTTAATGCTAATAATTCAACTAGGCTTGCGGGAGAGCGAAGCTCTAGCTTGAATTATTTTAGACTTGTGTAGCGCAAGAGCGTGCACCGGTTCACAACATAGTTGCGATAATTTCACCCTAAACCAAGAGTCAGTAATCAGGAGTTCATATTGAAATTGAAACCCGAAAATCTATAGTCGGGATTCCCTAGTCCTAGACATCTTTATTACTTGAATTACAACTGACATCTTTACACATCTGTGACACACATTCCTACACCAACATTCACAATCTTTGCTACATCTAGACAACCAAGGTAATACCAACTGCCTCCCCATGATTCGATACATGCTCACCACTTAACCGTGTGCTTGCGGTAATACTACATTTTTTTCTGAATACATCCAGACACGATCAAGTTTTTGGCGTTGTTGCCGGAGAGGCGAAGTTTTATTTTGGTTACTAACGTTACTTTCCAGAATGTTTTATTTGATTTGATAAGGTTATTCTGGGAGACGCAATGTGTTGGATAGACTGTAATCTGTTGCATGATGAAACTTTCACGTCCTTACTGGGAGATTTAGTGGATGAAGTTTGGTCCACATGTCCATTTGCTATCATCGTAGGGGACCAAATTGAACAACAATTTGCCAACTTCTTTATTGACCGAGACTCCCCTGAAGGCACAATTGAGGGCATAATTAGAGTGTATGTTGAGGGAGATAAGTTACGCTTTCACATTGATGAAGAATTTCAACCTTTGATGATCGATGGCAAGGAAGCGTGTGCAGAGCTAAACTGTGTCTACGAGGAGGACTTGCCTATTATTGAGACTTCTACCACCATCTTTGCAGGTCCTAAGGAATTTCTGCTTCCGACATTATCTATGCAAGCTCTCCTATGCCCATCAATGTCTGAAGAGCAGCTTTAAGATGCCGATATTCAAGGAAGTCCACCTAACGATTCCTCTTATGACACCTATTTATATACTAACTGCTATTTGATGACAAGATTGATCAAGAGAAATGTACTAGTCCTATTGATCCAGGAGCAAAGTCTCCATGTGCATACTTTGATGCTCCATCATCATCAACTGCTATGAATCTGCTCACCGAAGTCTGTCTTCTGAAGAGGAAATGAATGAAGATGATATTGAGGATGATATGCTTTCACGGGAAGGTGAAACAGGGGGTACAGTGCCCCCTGAGGTAGAACTGAAACAATTACCTTCCAATTTGATGTATGCATTTTAGGCAATAATTGGATTTATCTAGTGTTTGTAAATGCGAACATCAATTCTAATCAACTTGAAAGCCTTTTAAATGTTCTAAGAAGTCATAAGGATGTTCTTGGTTATAGCATCTCTGATCTGAAAGGAATTAGTCCTGAGTGATGCACTCATATGATCCATCTAGAAAACATTGAAGCCACCTCCATATAGCCTTAAAGGAGATTGAATCCTAACTTGTAGGAGGTGGTTAAAAAAGAGATCCTAAAATCACTTGAGGCGGACATTATCTACCCCATTTCTGACAGTAGGGGGGTCAGCCCGGTTCATGTTGTCCCGAAGAAAGGCGAGAGGACGGTCATAAAACGATAAGGGTGAGTTGATATCCACTAGGACTATAACTGGTTGGCGCATGTGTATTGATTACAGAAAATTAAACAAAGCCACCAGAAAAGATCATTACCATTTGACCTTTATTGATCAGTTGCTTGAGCACCTTGCCAAGCATAAATACTTCTGTTATTTGGATGGGTATTCAGGATTCTTTCAGATCCATTCCAGGATGATGATTAGGAGAATAATACTTTCATGTGCCCATATGGCACCTTTGCATACTGAATGATGCCAATTGGACTTTCCAATGCACCCGCCACCTTTCAAAGGTGCATGACATCTATCATTTCTGATTATATCGAAGAAATCATGGAGGTATTCATGGACGAATTTCTGTCTATCGAACCGAATTTGACTCTTGCTTGACCAATCTAGCCAAAGTTTTAAAAAGATGCCAACAAAACAATCTAACTCTGAACTGGGAAAAATGACATTTTATGGTCACCGAAGGCATAGTTCTTGGGCACCTAGTTTCATCTAAGGGAATTGAGGTAGACAAGTCCAAAAATGAAGTTATTGAAAATTACCTCCTCCCATCAATGTTTAGGGCATTACAGGATTCCATGGTCATGCGGGGTTTTACCGCTGCTTCATCAAGGATTTTGCTCAAATTGTCTGTCACATTGCTGCTTTGCTTGCTAAAGATGCACCTTTTGTTTTTTCTGATGATTTCATGTAGTCTTTTAACGCGTTGACAGAGGCACTTATTTCTACTCCCATCATACATCCGTCGGATTGGTCTCTTCCTTTTGAGTTGATGTGCGATGCTAGTGATCATGTGGTTTGGGCAGTGTTGGGTCAGATAAAGGACAAGAACCTGCATGCGATATATTATCAAGGTTCTAAAAAACTCGCCACGGCGACACCATGGCATACCATGGCGGCAAGGTGCGATCTCCACGCCCCATTAATGCCCATGTAGGCTGTTTGAGGCGGCATGCCGCCATGGCGTGCCATGGCGACACAAGGCATGCCACAAAAACATAAGGCACGCCACAAAAAAAACAATTATTGGTCCTTGAATAGGAAATTGTTTGCATTCCTAGATTGTAATAGTACTCTTTTTCATTAATCCCTTACAAATTGGGGTTTTTGCGGGATTTTATTGTGGTTTAAATGCCGGCTCGAAGAGCACTTCACCACCCTTCTATGTTTTTTTAAAAAAAGATTCACCATTTTATAACGATTGCCTATTTAGAAATGTTTAAGTAAGTAAAGTACTCAAACAATGACATCAATTATAATCCTAAAAAAATTTCAAAAATTTTAATAAAATCCAAAGAACATAAAACTTAATTAAAATCAATTAAAATCCTAAAAATTGACCAGTTCGAATTTCCATGGCCGAGCATTATTTGTACTGCTCTGGCTTATGCTCTGGCTTATATTCTCGAACACCAAATATAATGCTCATGTATATAGGCATGTGCCTCACACATTAATCTTCAGAAGAAAAAACATTCATTTGGTTCTCAAACCCGAAGGCTATAGATTTGGTAGGATTTTGAAACTAATCCATCTAAGTGGAGCATAGTCTACTGTCTACCTCTATATATATTACATAATATATACACACATTTGCCGCCTTAAACCACCCCTTGAAAAATGTCGTGGCTCCGCCAAGACTCATAAGGCTTGAGGCTTGACCTCGCCGTCCCGCGACGCCTCACGCCATTTAGAACCTTGTATATTATGCAAGTTAGACCTTAGATGAAGCTCAAAGGAATTACACTACTAATGAGAAGGAGCTTTTAGCCGTGGTCTACTCAATCGAGAAGTTTTGTTCTTTTCTTCTTGGATCAAAGGTGATAGTGCATACGGACCATGCCGCATTAAAATACCTCCTAAACAAAAAGGAAGCCAAGCTGATGCTCATCAGGTGGATTCTCCTTCTGTAAGAGTTCAATTTGGATATCAGAGATAAAAAGGGGCAGATAATCTTATGGCGGACCATTTATTAAGACTAATTCGGGAATGTGAGGATGGAAGTATACCAATTAATGACACATTTGCTGATGAGAAGCTTTTTTGCTTTGGGATCTGTGGAAGTGCCATGGTTTGCAAACTTCGTGAATTATTTGGCTTGTGGTATCAAGCCACATGGATTGGCTACACAACAAAGAAGAAATTTTATGCATGAGGTCCGAAGCTATTGTTGGGAAGACCCATACCTCTTCAAGACGTGCAAAGACAAGATTATAAGGAGATGCATCCCAAAAGAAGAAGCTACATCTGTTATTTCACATTGCCATGATATGCCTTGTGGAGGACATGCAGCTGCTTCCAAGACTACTGCAAAGATATTACAGGGTGGATTTTAATGGCCAACCATGTTCAGGGAAACACATGATTTCGTTAAGACGTGTGACATATGTCAGAGTACGGGAAACATATCCAGACAAAATGAGATGCCAATCAAGCCAATCTTGGATATCGAGCTCTTTAACTACTAGGGTGTTGACTTCATGGGACCGTTCCCATCCAGCAAGGGGAATATATACATTCAAGTGGCCATCGATTATGTTTCGAAGTGGGTGGAAGCTATTGCCACCCCAACTAATGATGACAGAGTAGTTGCCAAGTTCTTCAAACATCTAATATTCCCCCGTTTTGGAGTTCTTAGGATAATGATCAATGACGGAGGGAGCCATTTTATTGAGAAGTTTGAGGCCATTTAAATAAATATAGGGTGCATTACAGTGTTGGACTGGCTTATCATCCTCAAACAAGTGGGAAAGTAGAAGTTTCCAACAGGAAAATCAATCAAATTCTGGAAAAACAGTTGATAAGTCGAGAAACTATTGGTTGATGAAGCTAAATGACGCTCTGTAGGCATACCGTACAGCTTTCAGGACTCCCATTGGTACTACCCCATACAGACTGGTTTATGGGAAGGTGTGTCACTTGCTGATAAAGTTGGAGCACCGTGCTTACTAGGCTATCAAAACACTCAATTATGACTACAAAAGCACGGGAGTACGACGACTCCTTGATTTCAATAAGCTTGATGAGATTAGAAGAGATGCATATGAGAGCTCCAGAATATACAGGGAGAGGACGAAGATTTTACATGATGCCTGCATTATGGTGAAACACTTTGATGTGGGAGATAAGGTCCTACTCTTTAACTCTAGGCTCTGACTCTTTTCGGGAAAGTTGAGATATCGTTGGTCAGGGCCATTCACCATACATCATGTACATCCCGGAGGAGCTATTGAAATAGAAGGAAATGATGGAATACCATTCAAAGTTAACAGGCAAAGACTCCTACCGGTGAAATTAAGAGCATCTACCTCAGAGACGCTTGGTCAAAAGTTTGGCTACTACAACTACGTGGTCAATAATTGAAGAAAATGACTATATCGATCTCCTTAAATAGGTCATTAAAGAAGCCATACCATATACAATCTAGAGATTGCTTATGGAAAATTCTGATGGGGAGCCGATTTTTGAAGAGAGTACTCATGTTGAAGTCACCCCGGACCCTCTCACTGATGAAGAGGAGAACAACACTGATGTCGTTAGGATAAGAGAGCTTTGCAAACTCTCTTTCGGGAAGCATCCAAAGAAGCACATGTCACCGGTGAAGCAACAACCAACATCACTGAAGGAGAAAAAGGAGCCTTTGAAGGCTAAAAGTGAAGCTTGTGTGAATTTATCTCCGACCAACATGAAGAAGGAGACACAACATAAGGAGACCAATCAAGAAAAGGTCGAGCGATCAAAGCCAACCGGTCTCCAAACCAAATTTAACACTCACATCTCCTATGCGCCGAATATACTACGCTAAACGCAAATTATCAGGGGTCGATCTCAAAACCATAAACGAGCACTTATCGGGTGGCAACCCGACGTTCTATCTTTGTTATAGTTCGTTTTTAGTTTTACTTTGTTTGAAAATACTAAATAAAAAATCGAAAAATCAAAAGTTAGCAAATTTCTGATATTGGGCAATAATTTATCTGCAGTAAGAAGATCACATGGATAACAACAAGGAGGAAACCGGTAGAGAGCATATGTAATGAAGGAGATCCATGCCATGGAGAAGTTTGAACGAGAAAAGAAGGATGAATTTGGAGAATGAAAGCGAGAAATAAGATGAAGATCAACAGAATAGAGGAGCTGAAAAGTTAGCCTCACTTGGCCGAGTAAGACTCTTACTCGACCGAGTGAGAATACTGAACATGGAAGTAAAAATCTTCACACTATCAAATTATCTCACTCGACCGAGTGAAAATATCACTCGATCGAGTGGATCCCTATAGCAGAACCTGAGAGTTTCATGTTCTGTGAAGTCTTCTCACTCGACCGAGTGACTAGTCCACTCGATCGAGTGGGTGACTGTAATAGAATTCTAAAAAGGGTTATTTTTTTCATCTTCCGACTCGACCGAGTGACTTACCTCACTCGATCGAGTCACTCGACTATGTTGTAGCCTAAAATCACCAACTCCCCTATCGTTCTGAGTTACTCAATCAAAGGACTAAAGTCACTCGACCGAGTGACTTAAGTCGGCAGCCATATTATAAATAGAAGATTGAACTCGCTTGAGTTCTATTTCTCGAACTCGATCGCAGCACAGCTTTTCCCCTTCAACCCTAAAGCACTCAACCGAGCCCTAGCTACACTTGATTGCACGCCACCTTGCGCCAATGGGACCACCCTTCTCCGGTGTTCTCCGACCATCCTACCCCTCCAGCAAGCCCTAATTTCCATCATATCTCTTCTTCTACCTCTTGTAAGCCCTAATTCAACCCCAAATCCCAATTAACCATCTAAATCTCCACATTTTCTCGATTTTCCCCAATTAATTTAAACTTTCACAGATAAATCATACTTTTTGTGAAATAGGCAAGCTTGGAACAAATCTGCTGCGACCATTACGGAGATTTCTCTTAGGGAATCGTCTCATGCTTTGAGAAGAGCTTAGGAGTCGCATCAATCGCTTGGTACACTCGTTCCATCTCATTATTTGTGATCGTGTGTGTGTGTGTGTGTGTGTGTGTGTGTGTGTGTATCTTGTGTGGATTGCTTGATCTTCACAACATTAAACTATGCCTCCAAAAACACGATCTAGCTCCAGGCAGCCCGCTGCTAAGAAGAAGAAGACGGATGACCCCGATGCTTCTTCTTCTATAGCTTCACCACCACCACGTAGTGACCCTATCCCTGTACTGTTATCACCACCAGCATAGTCACCACCACCTTTATAGACATATAGGATCACTTTAAAAGATGACGCACACCGCGCCAAATTTGAAAGGATCTCCAGGCGTCAGATCATACCCACTAGGTTCGCTTACATTCCCACACTAAAGCGCCTAGAGCTATTTCAGGGCTTGCACCAGCTATACGATAATGTTGGTTGGGGCCATTTTCTGTTTGTGTCGACGAACACCTATGTTCGATCGACACTAGAGGTCTTAAGTTCTATCTGTATGACTCCAAGGGATTATTCATTCAGGCTCATGGATCGTGAGTGTGAGATTACTCATGACATGGTCCATGTTTACTTTCACTAGCCCCAAGTTCCATACCTTGATAGGGCATTTGGCCCTAGTCACAACCTCCCCCCAACCTTTTCTGTCGATGCATTCTAGGAGTAGATCACATGCATCATACACTTTGACACTAGTCAAGCAAAGGCATCGTCAAAAGTCCACGCCTGCCTACGCCTTGCACAGTGCCTTTTAGAGACTACTTTATTTGGTAGGCCAGAGGTATGGACTATATCCACACCTAAGCTTTTCATTTTGTGAACCATGACATGGGAGAGAGTATTCGAGGTCAGCGGGGACGTCCTAGACCTTGACGTGTCCATCAATGTCGCTAGTTGGGTTTTCGACCGCATTCTTACCTCGATTGCCTCCACCAATGCGATATGTTATGGCGGTTTGGTCACCCTTCTTGCCCCCATTTTCGATTTCAATTGTCCGCTGAGTTGGCGCTTGATACAGGACATACATCTCTTACCGACCATGTCTTGTCTTGTATGCATATGATCTGATCACATGGCCAACGCCATTGGGTTTGGCTCCACGTTTCCTTCCATGCAGATTATATATTGCTTTTGAACCCCATTCGGACTCATGTAGGACCATCAGGTGCTGAGTGGAGGTTCCCTATGAATCTCCTCATTCCACATGTATACGTGCTAGAGCCTGATGATGATTAGCAACATCTCGTCGAGCCACACCCGGCTGAGATTCCCGTAGTCCCGCCTGTTTCTGAGCCTTTATCTATTACAGCACATCTCTATCTACATCTGCTCGTGCTGAGGGTTTTACATCCACCTTTGTACCTGAGAGTTCCATTCTTGAGAGTTCCACTTTTGTGTCTGGTGCCATTCCTATTATTCCTGAGAGCGCTAAGCCTTCCATCCCTTTGAGCAATGAGTTGTCTATTCCTACATCACTTGAGATTCTGACATCTGGTGTGACCCGATATCATGCATTCACATCCACCCCACCCATCGATATTCCTATCTCTGCTGCCGTCGTATTTTCCGAGAGGGTCGTTGTGTCTGTTGCCACATCTGTTTCCACGACCTCTGTACCCTCATTTGCTTCTATCGAGATTCTTGTCATTTCATCTGTTGCACCCGTATCTGAGAGCATACATGTGTCTCAGCCTCATCTAGAGGCTGAGCATCCTGCTGTGAGTTCTACTCCATCTACACACCTTATCGTAGTTACACACATTTTTGGAGTTCAAGGGAGTTCCGGCCATACACTTCCCTCTTCGTCCACTACTGATGATATTTCTTCGTGCTTCTGTGAGGTCGAGTCTATAGTAGCTAGGATTAAAGGATATTTTCGATCCCTTGCCCAGACTGTTGCTACCATGCAGCCCCATATTAAGGTCATTCCTGGAATTCATCGGACGCTGAACCAGATCCTGGGCCTTTTGCAGCAGCTGCACGCACCACCCCCTCCACCCCCTCCACCACCACAGGGAGGTGATGGTTCTGGGCCTATGTAGGCGTCTGATTCTGATGCTTGATGTATTTTTGCTCCATTATCTCCTTGTAGTTTTGTATGCACCGTTGTCTTCACCTTTTAAGGGCACCAAATATTCCAGCTTGGGGGAGGGTATCTTTTGACAATTTTTGCATACATATCATCATATTGATGCATGCTTGACTTGATTTTAGTTATTATCTATCATATAGAGGCATTAGGATTTTCTTTTATTATCTTTCTTTTATTTTGCACCATTTTAGCATCCACAACCACCCACCCATATCTTATATGTCCATGTACCATACTTTGCACATTGAGGACAATATGATGTTTAGCTTGGGGGAGTGAGTGTACTCACGCACTTTTGTGTTTACTTTTATTCTATTTTTCTTTATGTTTCACTTATTTCCATGTCTTTTTCACTTCTTATTTTCTTTTTACCATGCATCATACTTTCTTTAGTTTTGGAGTGCTTGCATGTGTATATCATTAGTTTTTACTTTTTCCTTATTTCTTTTATTTTCTTTGCTAGAAGTGAATTCGCCATGATGAATTAAGCTTGAAAATTGCTTTACTTGTGCACAGATCCTTTCACCACACCGTTGTCTTTATTATAATGTCATTTATGATATATTCGTATGCGCTTGAGAAAAAGAACCTCCAATGTGATATTTAGTGTTTATAAATGAATTTTAATGTTGACATGTCTAGGAAGTATTTTATTGTATGCTATTGATAGAAAACACACCAAGATTCACGCATTGACTGCATTATATTTGTAGTATTGCTTTCATATCTATATCACTTCTTATTTGCATGAATTGTGTGTGAAATATTCGGTTTGAATGAAATAAATGTCATTTGATATGAGTAGGTTAGTTTGCTTTTAGAAATTAAACTAAGTAGAAAACATTACCACGCCGAAGTAATTATGCAATACAAAGAGTGAACCGAGTGATATCATTTATTCTTTCTCCACATATCTTGAAAATATTTCTATACATACAATCATTGGAAATTCTCCCCTAGAGTGATTCTTATTTCAACATCTTTTCCAATTCACCAAAAAAGCCAAAAAGCTCCAAAATCCCAAAAACACAAAATAAATCTGCATAGCAATGAGTATTATGTATATATGGATTAAAAAAAGAAAAAAAAGAGAAAAAAATACAAGAAAGAAAGAAAAAAAACTATGTGTATAAATAAAGGTTTGAGTATATCCACCAGCTCCTATCTTGCAAATACCTTTTCTTTTCTTCTCTTCCACTTTTCTTTTCTGGAGCTACAATATTTGGGAAAAGCCATTTTCTTAATATTTGATGCCACTACACCTACAGAAAAGCTTGGGGGGAGAAAATCCAATGATGAGTGAAAGAGAGTGATTCTTATATGTGCATGACTACCGAAGCCAGGTAATCTCTAATACTTAGCGAGATGACATTGAGTGTGATGACACATATAAGTTGAAAAGTGAACATGAATTTCATAAAACCATATCTTTCTATTCTTATTGTATGAATTGTGTGATAATTCTTATACTCCAAGTGGAAGTACTCAATTGAAAAGTGTGTTGGCTATGAGTATGTACACCGTTTTCTATGCCTTAGACGATGCTTAACGTTAAAACGATTTCATATTTTACAAAATTCTCGTTGTTCTCAGTTTTAATATCAAGTGTGCCGAATATGAAATGATGTTGAAATGTAAACGATAGTGTGTTTAAATTCCTTGTTTGTGCACCTTGGAGAGTGAATTCAATTCTGAGAGAATGATCTAGCAAACCCTATATTCTCTTTCTTTTCTATCTTTAGCTTTCTTTATTTTTATTCACCGGGTTTGCTGTTTACCCATCTTCCTCGGGCACGAGTAAGAGGTTAGCTTGGGAGATTTTGATATGCTCATATTTTTCACTTTACTCTTGCATATTTTCATATCATATCGATTGCCCATATGGCATATTTCAAGCTTAAAAGACGATTTCTCTATGAATTTCACTATTTCTATGTTTTATTGGATTTTCAGGAAATATGGAGCAATCGGGAGCAAATTGGAACGATGAGAATATGTACGCATACCGGAGCATCAGTGGCCATGATGCTGAGGAGCTTATGGTGCTAGAAGAGAAGAAGAAGCAAGAGGAGGAGAGGAGAAAGATGAAGGAAAGAAGAAAAAGGAGAAAGAGTTGAGGAATCAGCTTACTCGACCGGGTGGAGTGATCCACTCGACCGAGTGAGGCTGACACCAACCCATCCTAAGCCATAAAGCGCATCAAAGTCACTGGATCGAGTGAGACAACTCACTCCATCGAGTGAGACAGTCGCCCAAACCCTGAGACTATCGGCCAAATCCACCCCGTGCCAGAGCAATTGACTCGACCAAGTGAGACTTTCACTCGACCGAGTGAATCGATCACTCGACCGAGTGAAGATAAGAAACATAACGTTGATTTTTGGAGTTTCTACAGGAGATCCTACTCGACCAAGTAAGGAATCTCACTCGACCGAGTGAGCCGACGGCCAGATTCTGGGAGTTAGGTTATAATTCGGGTTTTGGGTATTTTGGTTAGATTTTTCTGAGGTTTATGAACTTGTATAAATATAAAATAAGGTAGATGTCTCTGAAAGGAGGCGAGACAGCTAGAGACAAGGAAAAACTTGATTTTTATTTGCTTTTGCTATTGATTGGAGAAGCTAGTTCTAAATTTTCTCTTGTTGATTTGAAGCTTTGGAGAACATCGGTTTGTCTAAACTTTGATCTATTTTTTTTTAATGAATATTTCTTGTTTAAAGCTCTTTGATATGATGAATTCTATTGTTTCTATGAATCCTATTGCTATGATCATGTTTATTAGTGAGTAGTCTCTTTGCTCTAGGGTAAAGAGATGAACCCTATGGATCTTGGGGTTGATATGTGAAATTAATTAAAACCCTTGTTGATAAACTTGTTTTAGGGTTGGTTGATTGACGACATGCAGTTAGGGATTTCTACTTAGATCTTGGGAGCTTGAAAGAGGATCTTGATCTATATGAACCCCTAGATATTTGATTTAGACCTATAATTTAAATGTCCTAGATTTAGTGCACGAGAGTGACCAAAGCTAGCATCTTTATTATATTTCTATAATTATATTCATCTGTACGACTGTACGATGAATACAAACCATTATAATCTAAATTCGAACTCACGTCGCACGAAAGTGGACTTGAGCAAAAACTGAATTATATTGTCGATCTTAATACTAATAATTCAACTAGGCTTGTACAAGAGCAAAGCTCTAGCCTGAGTTATTTTAGACTTGTGTAGCGCACAAGAGTGCACCGATTCCCAACATATTTGCGACAATTTCACCCTAAACCAAGAGTCAGTAATTAGGTGTTCATATTCATATTGAAACCTGAAAATCTATAGTGGAGATTCCCTGGTCGCATGAATCTTTATTAATTGAATTACAACCGACATCTTTACACATCCGTGACGCACATTCCAATACCAACATTCACAATCTAGGGAATACCAACATTCACATCTGGACAACCTAGGTAATACCAACCGCCTCCCCGTGTTTCGATACCTGCTCACCACTTAATTGTGTGCTTGCGGTAAAACTACATTGCTTTTTGAGTACATCTAGACACAATCAGATTCGGGTCAAATCAAAGATAAAGCTTAAAAAGTTTGCATCACAATACATATATTTTTTTCTAAAGATAACAAAAATTAGAAAACAAAAAGTCCTCAACTATAAGGTGGAAGGATCTCATTGAATATTCCACTGAACAAATTAAAATCGTATATCATAAGTACTGTTATTCCCGACAACTGTGCAAAAATTTGACTCGTCTCAAAAGATGTGAGCGATACTCCCAAGTGTAGGAGATCGAACAAGTAATAATCCTGGTAAGTCCAGGTATCGTATCCATGGGATAACTGACCTGCAAAACCATGAATTTCATTTTATAAAGTGTACGAAACGATAAGAAATGACCACCTTTCAAAGCCAAAATTATCGTGTAAGGGTTTTCAATACGAAAAAGAATTCTATAATAATTATGGGAAAGTCGATATTTGGGTACCAATGTGGAGAGGATGTGTTGGTTGTGATTTCGTTAGGTTCTATGAAATCAAAGATTATTACTATATTTTCTATAACTTAAAGTTTCACCCTACAAGGGTATGAGAACGTTGGAAAATATAACAATTAAAGTTCATCGAAAAGTGTCTTAAGTATAAAGTAAATTATTAGCTTCATAAAGAAGTTAAGCATATGTTCCCCCAAGGGTCACTTCGATGTCCACAACGATCACGCCACGAATAAGTCTGCAAAGATCATATTCGATCCAAGTACACCAACAATGGTAATACTTGAATAATATGTGTAGAAACTAACAAAATACGCGATATAACGTGCAAAATAGGGCGAAAAGATATTAAATCAAGGATTACAAAGCCCTAACTACATCACAATCAACACATGATGGTATTAGCCACGCATGGAGAGAAGAGAACTCCTATTCATAGACAAATAAAATGTTCAAATACTCAAATACTTGTCAAATACGCCTAATACAAGAGAAAAGTTGAGAATTATATCACCAAACCTCCTCTCTTGGACCCCAAATATCCTTCAACAATAGCTCATATCCTTTAACTCTAGGGCCTCCAAAACTCACGACCAACTACCCTCTCTAGAGCTCAAAATACGCAAAGAATACCCTAAACTCTAGAAATATGCTTATATAATAGCATTGCGGGTTTTGGGATCTTTACGGGTTCAGACCCGCTTCCAAATACTATTTAAATCAAAACCAGCAACCGCCACATACGTCGTTCATCCGATCTGGGCACGATTGATCCCAGCCTGACACGTGGAACCTCTGCAGGTCTCACCCTAGTTGCACCTGCAGCCACTTTCATCACAATCTGAGCCATTTTCGTATTTGATCACGGCCGTTGGTTCAAGTGGGAGATCGATGTGATTAGGCCACGTGGCCCACTCCGCTACTCTCCGCTTCGTTGTGTCGGGGTGATCTCTGGCCATTCGATCTCGATCCTGTGGTTGACATGAGGCTGCGTCGTCTGTTTTTCTGCAACGTCGGATGATGTGGGAGCCGTTAGATGAGCGCCATGTGTTCTGCTCGATGGAAGGGGCGTCGTATATGCGGCGTATTTATGCCGTATTTACGACACATTTCTTCGTATTTCTGTCATTTTAAATAGTATTCTGCATTCAAAATTTCATAGAAATTAGCACAGATCTCAGAAAAATACTAATAAATGCCGTTGAAATCGTGAGACTGAGATCTACATATAAGAAATACTCAATATAATGATGTTCTGTGCATAGAATAAGAGGTTTCTCTAATAATTGATAATAATCAAAATTTGATTGTATTAGAGATCAAATATACATCAAATACGTACAAATGGTACTAGATGAGGTGTTAAATATGCAATATTTACTCCCAAATCAGAAGTACAACATGGACATACAAAAAACCAGAGGATACTGACCAGTGCAAGCTGTTAGGGTTGATAGTTAAACATACCCAAGGCTATGCAGCGACATAGTTATGTCGAATGGACTAAAACTGCGGTATTTATCACGGGCACAGTCAGAGAGATCTCGACGACACTTATGTCAATGGATCAAACACGTAATTATGATACCGAAACAGGGACGACACCTGCTGCTCGTGGTCACTGTTTTTGTCACGCCCCGCTTCCCTAAAATGGAGGCGAGACGTGAGAAGGTCCGCTTAAGCGTGGAGCTGTGAAGCTGCACGCCTGATAAACATAAATTTAGTATAAGCAGGTCCCTATAATAGCAAACGAAACAACAATAATAATAATAATAAGATGAGACGGATATGAAATACCAATCGCACAGGTTGTCCACCAAAATATTCAACATCACAGAAAAGCCACCAGGCTAAAAGAAAGAGTCTAAAGGCCCAGAACAAGGCCAAACAAAACTCAAACATAACAGAGTATCAAACTAGGTGCCACGCACCGACAACCTAAGCAATCTAACAAAACTAGACGTAGACACTAAGACTGATCTCCAGTGTCTACGAAGTCCTCGTCCAACACGGGCGCAAGCTCGGCGTCCGCAAACACCTCACCCTCAGTAAGTAACTCTGGCTCGGGGTCTAACATGTGTCACCCAAAAGAGAAAAGGGGCACATGTCAGCAAGTCTAAAAGACTTGGGCAAGGAAACTGAAAGTAACTAACAACCTAGCACTTATAATATTAAACAATGACATGACAGTTTAGTTTGAGGCAGCAGTTTAAAAAAAGAGAGAATATCACGCACTCACGATGTAGCGAAAGCTACCAATTCACTAACCACTTATCACTCATCACTGTTTATCACTTAGTGCATAGAGAGTCCACCTGCTGGCCAGCTCGTGGCTCATGCCGCTTATCTCTATCACTATTAATCACGTGTGCACTAGAGATTTCGCCTGCTGGCCGGAGTGGCGGATCAGGCCATCTCGGGGCTCAGGTGGCCGCATATCTCTTACCCCACCCCTATGTGTCGAGCGTTGGGGTTTCCAACTACAGGGCTCGCTTCTGGAACACGAGCCAGGAATATAAGTATTGTAGCGTGTGCTACACAATCACGATGACTAATCAATATGCAATGCCATGAACAGATATTTGTGTGCCGTTAATTGAATTTAAACATGACATACAAACATGATGAAGGTGATGGACCAAGCTTCGTTGTCAAGCTAGGTCAATGGCGTCTAGACGGCTATCCTTTCACCGTCTAGTCTCTTTTACGCTAAAGCAATGGGAAATGGCCTAAGACATGGCCCAAATTAAGAGATGCAAGTTTCACTTGCCTGATACCGGGGTTGACGAGCAATGAAGATCGTCACAAGCTAAACTACGGGTGGATCACTGATATAGCAAAACAATTATTGGAACAATGATTCTAAATCGTTTTCTTAATGGAACTCTAATCATCTAATAATCCATTTTATTAGGGTTTCACAATGTCAATGTGGGTTATGCTAAAACTAAAGGAATCGAGCATTACCGTGAAGAAACGAAGGAACGATGCCGAGCAACCACGGCAACGGAAGAACGATCCGGCTCAGATCTGGAAATGAGGGAAAATCTGGAGAAATGGGTTTTGATGTGGATTTTGGGGGTTTGATGAAGGTTTGGGGAAGATGGAAGGTGGGTTGTCACAAGGGAGGGTTTGGATGATGGAGGATGAGCTTGGGATGAAGGATTAATGGTTTGAGGAAGATGGGGGCTCAATGGAGGAGGAATTAGGGTTTTTGGTCATGAGGAAGAAGAAGAAAACGTTTGGAGGGGTATTTATAGAGTTTGGTGGCGGCTAGGGCAAAACTAGGGTTTACAGCACTGGTTAGTCGGTCAAAGAACAACCACTGACCGACTAATTTGGAAACTAGTCGGTCAGTTGACCAACGCAGACCGACTAAGAGTAAACAGTAACCCAGATGAAAATTAGGATTAGATTTAGTCGGTCAAGGAACAATTACTGACCGACTAGTTTGACATCTAGTCGGTCGATGAACGTTCTTGGACCGACTAAGAGTAAACAGTAACTCGACTGTACAGAAGAACTAAGAATTAGTCGGTCTGAGTACAAAACTTAACCGACTAGTTTAACAACTAGTCGGTCGAAAGATGAACTTAGACCGACTAAGAATGAACAGTACTGATACCAAAAATTAGTAATTGAGTTAGTCGGTTAAAGAAGCATTGCTGACCGACTAGTTTGTAACCTAGTCAGTCAACCAAGGTTCTTAGACCGACTAACGACAAACAGTAACTCCTGAATAACTTTTCGAGCCCGCTAGTCGGTTCAAGAAGGTTTTTCGACCGACTGGATCGTCATCTAGTCGGTCGGTGCCCCTACTTATACCGGCTAACGTGCACCAAAAGTTCCGAAATGGAGCGCGAAGCTCCGGGATGGTTTCCTAATTCTCCTAGGCTCGTTCTAACTCTAAGATATCGATGTTATGAAGCCCTTCACGAATGACTTACTTCAAACACGCCGACCGACGGAAGAATCTAGAGAATCACGACGAAACAAACGAAAATGAAACTACGGAGACGGAAATGGAAATCTCAACAAAGGAAAACAACCAAACATATAAATATTTATAATAAAATCAATACATGAAAATCCAGTCGTTACATCCTCCCCAACTTAAATAAAATTCCGTCCTCGGAATTCCCAACACTCACGTGTCCGGGAACAAAAGTGGGTAGCGCTCTCGCTTCTCATCTTCTCTCTCCCAAGTAGACTCTCCCAGCGAACCGTGCCGCCACATCACTCTAACAAGATTGACGACCTTGTTCTGAAGTGACTTCTGACGCCTGTCCAGAATCTGCACTGGATGCTGGTCATACGTCAAATCTGGGCGAACGGCGATCTCCGAGAAATCTACGGCATGAGACGGATCGCTAATGTATCGACGAAGCTGCGACACATGGAAAACATCATGGACTCCTTCCAAAGATGGCGGTAAGGCTAAGCGGTAAGCTACTTCGCCGACCCTCTCCAAAACTTCAAACGGTCCAATGTATCGCGGGCTCAACTTCCCTCGCTTCCCAAAACGAATCACTCCACGATTCGGGGAAATCCTCAGAAACACATGATCGCCCGGCTGAAACTCCAAAGGACGACGTTTCGCATCCGCCCAATGCTTAAAACGGTCCTGAGCAATCCTCAGCTTCACCCGAATGTTCCTGACGACCTCCACAGCCTACACAATCATCTCAGGCCCCAACAGCTCCCAATCGCCAACGTCATCCCAACTCAATGGCGATCGACATTTCCTCCCATACAAAGCGGCGAAAGGCGCCATGCCAATAGACGCCTGGTAGCTGTTGTTGTAAGAGAACTCCACCAAGTGTAGATTGTCCTCCCATGAACCGTTGAAATCCAACATGCACGCTCTCAGCATGTCTTCCAAAATCTGAATCGTCCTCTCGGATTGGCCATCCGTCTGCGGATGGTACGCCGTGCTGAAACTCAAACGCGTACCCAAACTCTTCTGCAAACTCTGCCAGAACTGAGATGTGAACCTCGTGTCCCTGTCCGACACGATACTCACGGGGACTCCATGAAGTCGTACTATCTCCTCCATATATCTCTTTGCTAGCGCCTCAGTGGACTGTCCCACTCGGAAGGGAATAAAGTGCGTGGATTTGGTCAGTCGATCTACGATCACCCAAATTGCGTCATTCTGCTTCGGACTCCGAGGCAGTCCAGTCACGAAATCCATAGTGATGTGTTGCCATTTCCACTCCGGAATCGGAAGCGGTTGTAGCAACCCGGCCGTACGCTGATGCTCCGCCTTCACTTGCTGGCAAACCAAACACTTGGCCACACTCTGTGCCACACTCCTCTTCATGCCATGCCACCAAAAGTTCAGACGAAGATCCTTGTACAACTTGGTCCCACCAGGATGCACGGAATACGGTGAACTGTGTGCCTCCACCATCAACTCCTCTCTGATATCCCCAGCTGGCACACACAACCTGGCTCCAAACCTCAGCGAGCCATCCTCATGAATCAAAAAGTCAGTCCGTAGACCAGCTTCAACCTACCCTCGAATCCTTACCAATTTCGGATCTCCGGCCTGACTCGCCTTA
>JAULAV010002203.1:0-25003 GCA_030789695.1 Scilla litardierei | reverse complement strand
ACGTATACCCACTTTTCTATAGCGTAAACGCATAGATTGGCCAAAGTGGGACGGGGCAATAAGAGTAGAGCTGGACTCACTCTTGAAAAGCAAAGTCTTTGGACCAGTAGTCCATACACCTGAATGTGTAAAAACCTGTGGAATATAATTCGGATTTCATAAAGAAATTGAAATGAAGGAAATGTGATCATTTTCATACTAATCCTACACTTCTCTGAAAAAGCCAATACATGTAGCTCATGGACGTTGTGACTGCATATATATACGGCAATATAGATATAGAGATCTATATAAAACTTCCAGAAGGGTATACTCTACCCCCAGAGATGGAAGAGAGACGTAGAAACGTCTTCTCCATAAAGGCTACAAAGATCATTAGTTGATCTTAGCAATATTCTGCCTGTGTATCTTTTTCGAAAGATCGATGACAGAATTTGTAATATTCGCCTTATATGTGGTCGATTTAAAGCTAATAGGATCTCCTGCAGAGACCATTTAGAAATCAGATAGCTTTAAGCATACCTTGGAAATGAAAAACCTAGGTATAATAGGGTCTTATCTCGGCTTATATATTTAACCCCTTCGTGGTGGAACCCTTTAATATCCTTCATACACCTGGAGTTTATGAAGAATGATGTCCACTTGCATCCTATTAAAAATGGATACTTATGTATGACACTTTCCAGTAGCTGGAAGAGGGGGAGGACATCCTAGGTCCCGAAGAGCCTAGCTCTAGTGTACTTGTTACACTTATTTATCTGGCCAACTGCACGTATCTTTGATAGAACGTCTCCAGTAAAGTTGTGAACCAGATACAGTGTTGCCCTGGAGAGCAACACTAGACCAAGGATAAGCTGCTTCTGCGCAACTTCCAAGGGTCAAGGAATATATATCGCATATGCAGGTTTAAAGATCATCGTGATGACTACAACACAATTGGCCGGCCACCTCCTAAATATCTACACATCATCCTCCAATGTCTACATCTTCTGAGAAGCTCATCATCCAAGAAGCAAGTATTGAAAACGCTCAGCCAGGTCCAGCAGTACCTTGCAGACACACTGAAGACTGATCCAGTGAATACTTTAGTGGTGTCATCTACCAACTTCGAAGAGCATTCCACTCCAGAACGCCACTGCTTTACTATAGCCGCAAGATGAGTGAAACTTGTATAAGAAGAGTGATGATTGTATTTTCTTTCAGAACATGATGGATGTATAGACGAATATGAGATGATTGTATAGATACATAGGAGATCTGTAAGCCTGAAGCTCGTACAGATCAGGGGGAGTCCCTCGATAGTTGTACTCTTTTCCCTTAAGCTGCTGGTTTTTCCCACTGGGTTTTCCACAGCTAAGGTTTTAACGAGGCAACCACAGTGGCTCTGGATCCAGAAGTATCCACCCCATTTGCATAACGAATCCTGAAGTATTCATATGCTTAACCCAAGGTAATGGAGAGATGAGGGGGAGTGTTGTGAGTTGAGGGAGGCCTTTGGCCTCCCCCCTCAACATCTCACCATTTACTCCCCACTAAGTTAGTGGGGAGTCCCTTGGAGTTCTAATTCATATGAATATATAGAGAGCCATGGCTTGTGCCATGGCTACTCCTAATTTGGTGATTATCTTCACTTCTTTTCCAAATTCCTTTAACATATATTTTTATCAAACCGGTCCAACAGCATTAAAAAGGGAGACACCCTATTCAATTTTTTTTTGAAATATCCCTCTTAAAAACTTTTTAAGGGCCAAAGTACAAAAAGACTCATCCCTTCTCTTACACACTCTCTTACACAAATGTACAAAAGTACTCTATGTAGTCAACCCACTCTTACACTTGATCCTTCCCAAGGTACTAGTCGGTCAGATTTTCTTTAACCAAAATATTTTTTTATTTTAAGTCACGCATCTTCCCCAACCGAGCAAGTTCAAAACCCGACTAGTCGACTAATCCCAAGCGCTAGTCGACTAATCGCTGTAAATTTTCAAGAAAAACAGTTGATCTTTGAACGTTGTTTTGTGCGGATTTCGATCAGCTTTTCTTCCCAAATCTAGGAGACGTTCTCAGGAGTTATTAAGTAGTTTTTAGTTCGGTTTTGAGTTCAAAATTCGAATTTTCCACTCAAATTCTCTATTTAAACATCATGGTTCTTCATTTTTCACCATGAGAAAACCAAAAACACAATATAGCCGAAAATCTTCCATTTTCTCAGAGAGATCCCACAAATTCTCCATTGGTTCTCTTCATCATTCTCTCAAGTCGTCTTCATCGAATCCTACTCACCCATTTCAACCAAATCCGACCGCCACCGTGGAAAAATCTTCTTTCTTACCGAAACACTCCATCAAGTTCATTGCTCCTATCATCATGAATTACAATCTTCATCACCTTCTTCACTCCATTTCCCTCTACCATCTTTGGTGCAAAGATATTCCACATTACCATATTCTTGTCAAGCAATTCTATGCAAACATGGTTATCATAGAGAATGGTGGCCTCGTATATCTTGATACTAAGGTCAAAGGTATCGACATTCACCTCGCATTTGATACTCTTACCCAAAGCCTTAATTTGCCATGAGTTCCTCAACATCATGCTATTCAAATGAATGATCCAAACATTCTTGATCTTTTAAGTTCCAATTTCCGGATTGGGATGTATGCAATAAATTTGAAACTCATCCCACGTCTTCTCCTCAAGATCATCACCTACAACTTGATTCTTAAAGTTGATTCCATCAACTATGTCAATGAGACCTATAGTCAGGTTCTTTATGCCATTACGGGAGGACTTAAATTAGATTGGGCTATCACCTGCGTACATGTTTTAATCAAACCCATATCTAACCACATCTTCCTTCCAAGTACCATCACCCGCATTTTACGTAATTTTGATGTCCCACTTGATAATGATGTTTCTATTTTTAATCCACAACGCTTTGATCACTCCGTTGTCAATCGAATGAAGTTACCTCTTCCTCATCCTCAAGTTGAAGAAGAAGAAGAAGAAGAATAATAATAATAATAATAATAATAATAAGAACAAGAACAAGAACAAAAATATGCTACACGCCCTTCCCGTCGTCACAAAGTCACCGTCAATACATATGCTCGTCCTCCTCCTTCACGTCCTACACTTCAAGATCAAATTGATCATCTTAGGGATGACATGAATTTTGGTTTTGTCGGTGTTGAAACTCATCTTAGCGGTTTTGATGATCTCCTTAAATGCATGAACACTTCGATGGAAAATATGCAAGAGACTCAAGCAAAAATTTTGTGTACTCTTGAACAATGGGCTCCATACGCTCCTTCGATTTCACGCTACCCACCACAACCACCACCCGACTTTTGATGAAGATCTGCAACTTTCGGCCCCTGGTCGAATAGTGCATACTGTTGGTCAACTAATAGTATATGTGGCTCGTTTTTATGTGTTTTTTGTTTGTTTTGGTGTAATTTGCTTTCAGTATTGTATCTTACTGGTTTCTACAAGTAGTCCGTCTCCATGCTTAATGAATGCATTTTGTGTTTTATTAAAAAAATCTTCTTTTATAATTTTATTTGATCAGTGCATGTGGTTAGTCAACTAATTCTGACACAATTCCCCATTTTGATAATTTGACAGGGGGAGAGATAACATATAATAAAAATAAAAAATTTGTGCTAGATAAGCACTTTGAGAACATTATATGATTCATGATAAATGTTTAGCATTACACAAGAACATTACGTTTAACCATTATTAATGTTTCTAAGATACAAATAGTATAAAATTTAACATTATATGTTTATACATTCCCTTTATATTTTATTGCACTTAAGCCATATCTTTAGGGGAGTAATAACAACATATTTTTTTCTCATATTATATTCAATGTTTGTAAAATCATAAAAAAGGGTGAGAATATTGGAAACTTACAACTTCTTATATGGTTTTGATGATACAAACATATTATGTAATATGTACTAACTTTATCTATGTAGATATTATAGCACAATCAATTAAGACAATCATCAAGTGTACAAGTTGCAAGAAGCATTCACTACAAGACGAAGCTATCAATGATATTTTGTATCTTGTAAAAAGAGATGTAATTTTTATTTTTCTCTTGCATATACTTAGAATGTAAAAAGACTTGATGATGATCTCTCTTAGTCGTTTCGGGTCCGCCTTCAAAAATTCAAGTCAAAAATCCAATTAGTCGACCAATCCCTAGTGCTAGACGACTAATTTAAATATTAAAATATTCAGAAAATTCTGAAACTTTGTCAGACCTATTTTAGAGTCTCTAGGATCATTTTCCTACAAATTTCTAAATTTCAAATTTTTTAGTCGACTAGTAGATTCTGTTAGTCTATCGGTCATTTTTAAATCAATTATTTTAAATGATTTATCATTTAAATATTATATTTAATTAGTGAAAGTTAGAACTGCCACAAACGGCTAGTTCTTGACAGTTTATAGCCGTTTACATCAGTTATTTTCAGTTTTCAGAAGTTATCTTTTGAAAAGACACATCAACAGCCAAAATTCTAGTCAGCAGCCCAATTAGTCGACTAGTATCTAACATTAGTCGACTAATTTGAACAAAAAATTTCTCAGAATTTTTTGAAAATTTGGTCAGTTGACCAACGTTTAAAAAATAAATTTTTTGGAATGGACCTTTATACCTCTGTTTAAAGAACACGAAAATTTACACACACTCTCTTTTCTTAAGTTTACTTTCTCTCTAGAAAATGAGTGATTTTCATATTTTCATTGGGGAACCTCTGTAGAAATTTTGCCCCTTTAGGACGTCCAATTTCCAAGAGTGTTCTACCACAATTCATATCTTGAACCTTGGAGATTTCTTCACCATTCTTGCGATATAATTCTGACATTATTAAGGCTATATGTGATATTGTTTCATACTCTTTCTTTTCTTTATTTATTGAATCTGTTGTTGAAGAGATTGTACAAGTTTGCAACACAGGAAGTGTTTGCATCTTTGTATGGTGATTACTTACGAGAAGCAAGTGTTTTAGTAGATTGAAATATCTATGGGATAGAGGACTGGACGTAGAATCGTGAGGATCCGAACCAGGATAAATCTCTATATTTGCGTTTGGAATTCTCTAGATTGTGTTCATTTATTTCTGCACTCTTATTGCAAATTTTTAGTTACTTTTAATTTTGCAATTTCATCGTAATATACACTATTTACCCCCCTCTAGTGTATTTGGTGTGCCAGGAGATCTAACAGTAAAGGCATTGGAAACAATGATAAATAAAAATTTCGGCTCGATTACACAAACCCAACAATAGATCCTGCAATAACTCGCAGCCCTAACCAAGTCAAAGACTTCAGATTTGCACAACGATCCTGATCTAGGACAAAAGGTGAAGTCTTCAGCAGATGGGAAGGAAAAGATCAAGGGTTTCTGCAAAGGGCTTTTATTCGCTATCGATATGGTGTCTGAGGAAGAAGAAGACAACAACAAGGAAGGTAGAATCGTGCCACATCGATAACCAAGGCCTCATGGCCCCCGAGTTGGATCACAGTGGTTCTCCATTCAAGCCGATAAACTAAATTTCCTACTGAAAATTTGGATCCCAAGGCTCTGAAATTTTTTTAACGAATGCTACCACTTTCACTTGTTCATCATCATTTGCTCTCAATACATCATGAGAGAAAATTTAGAATAATTGTGAAGGATGATGAAGTTTATGCCAGCAATGTCTAAGGTCACTCTCATGTTGAAGCCAGAGGGGATGGATTTTGTATAAACATTCTTAAACGTAGAAACATTTTAAAGCATTGTTCATCCTAAGTGGACAATTCCAAGAATCCACATATATTCTACATATACTACATTATAAAGCATTATTCATGCATACTTTTAATAATAATAATCAATTATTGACGCCTCTTTCATCAAACAGATACTAACGAAACAAAATATTCGTCGTAACAGCCTAAACTACTCTTATGAATCTATCCTTGGAATGGAAACTGTGTATCATGTGTAACCGTATCAAAATCATTTGAATCAACGTTACATATTTCTCTATGTCCGTGTTTACAGGTGTTTTCTCACCACTGACTCGTTGACCGACAACTAAGCAGTCAACATGGTCAAGGGACCGGTTGAGATCCTTTGGAGACACTGAGCTCACGTGCTCTCAGCGTGGGACGGCGATTGAGACGAGGACTAGCGTGAACTCCAGGTAGAGCGTCGGTCCTCGGTCAGTGCAGAGCGGAGGGGAAGCCTCGGATCCTTTGGAAGTGCTTGGCCTCGGTTGGTCGAGCGTAGAGGGGTAGCCTCGATGCCTCGATTGCTGCT
This sequence comes from Scilla litardierei, assembly GCA_030789695.1. Classification (NCBI taxonomy): domain Eukaryota; kingdom Viridiplantae; phylum Streptophyta; class Magnoliopsida; order Asparagales; family Asparagaceae; genus Scilla; species Scilla litardierei. The sequence continues at coordinate 18,677 of JAULAV010002203.1, read as the reverse complement.
TGATCTCCGGTTGGCGGCGATGCACGCTAGCAGCGAGCGGGATCGTCTTGCGCTGAAGAGTAGCCTCGGCGCCTCGATCAGCTCCTTTCTGGACAGACAAGAAAACTCGTCAGGGGGGCGTACCTTGGTTTTGGCCAAGTCCCCTCCGATGATTAAGTTAGATAAAGGTCTAATGAGTACCCGGTGGGGTAGGTTCGACTCGAGAGGAGATCGATACTCTAACCCTCGGTCTGAGCAAGGGAAGGAAAATAAAGCTGAAAGCAAGGTCGTTGAATGAGTACCTCTGATTTCGATACCTGGTATTCGATACCTTTTCTCGGTTGCCCCAACCATCCCTTTATAGGGTTTGGCCCACGATTGCCCCCAATCCCCGTCCTCTGATCGACACCCCTCAAGTCTTCGTGACCCATCCTCATCAAGGCGCCTGCGTGCGTCGTGGGCCGGCGGGTTAATGGGCTCCTTAATGGTCATTAAAAAGGTGCCGTGCTTCCAGGGGACGGTTAACCCCGAAGAGCACGAGCTGATCGTGTGCCCTCCGGGTCGGGTCCGGGTCTAGCTTCGAGTATATCCATGGGCCTCGTCAGGCGGGCCTACTCCCATTCACAGGTTTACCGCTCTTGGCTTGGGCTTGGGTCTCAGGTTCTTGGGCCTCTCCAAAATAGTCATATCAATTTCCCCTATCATCCGAGCCGTTTGGACTTTGCCGGTTCGGTTTGGACGATGTGACTTTTGAGGATTTGACAGGTGCGTCAGTCGAGGCCAATCCATTAAATGGAGGAAATAATGACACGGCCCATTTGATCTTCTCTCGGTGCAGGTTACGAAACACCGTCGATCTTCTGATGCTGCTACGTGCTTCCCTTCTGACGGTCTGGATTCCGCCATTGCCTTCCATATAAGAGCGTCGGCTTCCTAAGTTCCGATTCTTTCATGCCTTTCCTCCTGATTCTGGTCTTGCAAGCTCCTTCTCTCCATCATCTATCTTCCTTCGGCTTCTTTTCATGGTAAATTTCTTCCTCCTTCATTTGCCCCATGGCTATGCTTAGGATGGGAGATTCCGCGCCGGGATCTAGGGACCCCCCGGCGCTCGAGTCTAGCGACATCCCGCCTTCGAGGCCCGGCGTCCCCTCAGGGCCACACCCCACCCTGGAGAAAGGGAAGGGTTTGCTTTTTGTTGATCCTGTCGATGATGACGTGGCTCGGGCCGCTGAGAGGTTTGGTGTCCCTTCAGTGGTTCTTGGGTCGCCGTCCATGGTCCCCTTCACGAAGGTCATGGAGATTCGAGAGAAGTACCTGTACCATCCCTACGACGTCAAAATCCATTTTAGCGATGAGCGGATTTGCTTTTCGCGAAGCAGGGAGGTCGGCGTCTATGTCGAGATGTTCCGTCTGGGACTCCGATTCCCACTTTACCCCTTCATCATCCAAGTAATGGAATTCCTATTGGTGGCATTGTGCCAATTGACCCCATACTCCGTTGCGGTGCTGACCGGGTTCGTCATGATCTGTCGCGTCCACAGCTTGGTGACGTCTCTTCCTCTTCTCTTTCATTATTACCTGGTCCAGACGGTCGGCCACGGGTCATGGCAGCATCTCCGGGCCTGCGCGGGGAGGGAGTGTTTGCTCGGCCTTCCCCGCTAGGTGGGGAACTGGAGTTCGAGCTACGTTTTCATTGTGTTTCTTGGGGATGCCAAGATTTTGACAGGTTGGGGGGGTTATGTCAGTATGACTTGACATTGACCCTCTCCGAGGCTGACAAGGCTGATGTTCGGCTTTTGTCGTCTCTTCCCCTAGGGGAGAGGTCGGTCTGGCCTTTGCTGGACGACCTGCTCCTTAAGATCGTCCTATGGTCTCCCGGTAGGCGCTCCCTTTTCTTTTCGCTTTCCCTCTTGCTTACCCTGATCTTCTTTCCTTCTGCAGAGATGGCTGTGCGTGAATTTTCCCACAATGTCGACGAGCTTATCTGCCAGGATCCGGCCGAAGCCGCAGAAACCATTCGGGCCAGGCGCCCCGCCGCACGGTTAAGGAGGAGGTGTGTCAAGGCGAGCTCACGGTGGGAAGGGTGGCGCCTGTGGACACGACAGTGCCACTTCCTCTGGTTGCAACGGGTCCCCCGTTGTGAAGGCTACGGGTGCTGAACCCCCCCCCCCCCCCCGCTCCGTCCAGGCAGAAGGCGACAACGAGGCGACCGAGACGGCCCCTCGCGCTTCTGCGGGTGGTCGCGGAGTAGGGCATAAACGCTTCCCCCGACATCTGCTGGGCCCAGCGAGAGGAAGAGAAGGAGGGAGAGTGGGGAAGTCCGCCCTTCCGTGGCCCCCGGGGTGTCGGTTGCCTCAGGCGGAACCCTCCCGCTGACCATGGTGGCCACCCCTGCTTTCTCGGCTGAGCCATCCGTGGTGGGAACCGGTGGCATGCTGGTGAACACCCTGGTGGGCCATGAGGTTATGCCAGGGGACTCGGTTTTTGTCGACCGAGCCGTGGCCAACCAGCTGGCGCAAAGCTCCTTCCTCCCGAGGGACCACTCGCACCTGGAGAGAGCCCCCTTCGACCGTCTGTCGAACTCTTAGTCTGGCAACTTCAACAGGTCTGGTCACTTTGCTGCTTTTTTACCTATCCCTTGATCTTTTTAGCGTAACTTTTTCTTCCTTTCAGGCCACTACGATGGCCGTCGAGGTGCAGCGCCGATCGGCCCAGGTGAAGGACCTCGAGGAGTCCTTGGATCGGGAGCGCTTGAGGATCGGGTCGGCCGAGATGGTCACCGAAGAGGCACGTATGGAGGCCCGGCAACTTCGACACCGGGAGGATGAGCTTGCCTCTGAGGTGCTGGACCTCCAGGGGCACTGGCCAACGCTCAGAGGTCGGCCCAAGAGGCGGAAGAGGCGTTTCGTCAAGAGAGGGGCAACCTCTGGAACGAGCTGGGAGAGCTACGTCACATGACCCAGTTCGTCGGAGAGGTGGAGAGGGGCATCGACGGTGTCCTGATGCCACAGATCGTGGGAGTACTCAGGGAGGCCTTCAGCTCCTACGAGAATCTCCAGGCCACCCGGATTGTTGAGGTCGTCCAAGACTCTTTCCAGCGTTTCACGGAGCGCGCCCGGTAATCGCTCCCGCCCCCGACAGGTCCCGCCCATCCCCAACGCTCTGAGCAGGGCGAGGTTCCAGAGGACGCTTCCTCCCGTGCCCGGGGCCTTATGCGACACTTCTCCATTTTGCTCCCCCCTTTTTTGGCTTGTAACTCCGAACAATTTATGCATAAAGCTTTCCCTCACTTTATGTACTTTTCTCCATCTCTCTTATTGTCGGGGTATTCTTTAGAGCTGCTTTGTAGAAGGTGGGGGCTCTTCGATCCTCTGTTGCATTTGACCTGGTGGTGGGGCTCGCCGATATCCTTTTATCATTCGTAGAGAGCATGTAGGGTCTTCGAGACTTTGTGTCCATCGGCCTAATGGACTGGAACCTTAGAGGCTCTCCCAGCCGACTTTTTGTGCCTTTTCCCCTGCTCATGATCCTTGAGCCGGTCGGGTGGTCGCCTCGAAGACTTTCGGCTTGTACTCAGTATTGCGGCCATCCGAGGGCTCGGTCTGCGAGGGAGGAAAAACTGCCACATGTTCTTCGGCTGACGGGTCCATCTAGGCTGCCGTGGGTGTTATCCTCGGGCTAATGCCCATCTGATTTTCAGACCCGCTGGGTGAGTTGTTCCCAACTTTGTAGCTTATTAGGTCGGCTGGTCTGCGAGGGGAGCTTTCCCTCGGCGTATGACCAACCGATGGCCCCGCCCGCTGGGGGAGTTGCCCCAGCCTTACAGATGGGTTCAGTGATCGACTGATCATCCTATTGGGGGAGTTGCCCCCAGCTTTTACGGTCAGTCGGGTTGGTCTTATGACCAAATGACGTTTCCGTCTGCTGGGGGAGTTGCCCCCAGCCTTACGGACAGGCCCGACAATCGGCCTGCTGGGGGAGTTGCCCAACCTTATGGTCGATCGGATCGACCAGTCTGTAGGGGTGGTACCCCTCGGCTTATGACTAATCGACGTTCCCACCTACTGGGGGAGTTGCCCCCAGCCTTACGATGGACTTGGTTATCGGCCTGCTGGGGGAGTTGCTCCCAACCTTACGGCCGATCGGGTCGACCGGCCTGCCGGGCAGCTACCCTTCGGCTTATGACCAATCGATGTTACCACCTGCTGGGGGAGTTGCCCTCAGCCTTACAGATAGGCTCGACGATCGGCCTGCTGGGGGAGTTTCCCCCAGCCTTACGGCCGATCGGGTCGACCGGCCTGCGGGGGAGCTACCCCTCGGCTTATGACCAATCGACGTTCCCACCTGCTGGGGGAGTTGCCCCAGTCTTACGGATGGGCTCGGTGATTGGCCTGGTGGGTGAGTTACCCCCAGCCTTACGGCCGATCGGGTCGACCGACCTGTGGGGGAGCTACCCCTCGGCTTATGACCAATCGACGTTCCCACCTACTGGGGGAGTTGCCCCCAGCCTTACGGATGTGCTCGGTGACCGGCCTGCTGGGGGAGTTGCCTCCAGCCTCAAGGCCGATCGTTTTGCTGCTCCCCTCTGTAGGGTGACTTCCTGCTCGTCCCGCTATCGATCATCAAGCCAACTAAAGAGAGAGAGAGAGATAAAGATCTGTACTAACACGGTTCTTTCCATTGCTCGAATCCGGGTGTACATTTGGAGGAAAATAAAATACGAAGATGGCGAGGGCAAGCTAGCCTTGCCCTGGCGAGGTGGCTGTTGGTCATCTCACCAGCTCCCTCAATGATGCGCATGGCTGTCTGGACCACATTCACCTTCTTCCATTTGTCCGACTGCATGTACGTCCCTTCCCCAGGGGCGGGGGCTGAGTCGTCGGCGAAGTTCTTCAAGTGCTCCCGGCTGACCAGCTTCTCTATGTCCTTCTTCAGATGCCAGCAGTCATCAGTGTCATGGCCGTTGTCCTTGTGATACTTGCAATACTTCTCCTCGTCCTTTCTGCCTCTCTTCATCCTCGGAGGCGGCCTGCTAAAGCGTCCCTCCTTTTGGGGGTGCGCAAGGATGAAGTCCGGGGGGGGCGTTCATCTTGGAGGGTCACGGCTCCTCCCTGCGCTGCTTTCCTTTGGACCTCTTCTCATGCTGATGCTCGTTAGGGCCGCAGTGCTCGCTTTCGTCACGCTTGAATCCCCACTTTGTTCCCACCGGGCGGCTTCCGTCGTCCTTGGCCAGTGCTTCTCCCGTCAACATATAGCGTTCCGCCCTGGCTATGATGCCGACGAGGTCTTTCGGTGGATCATTGTGCAGCGACTTTCTCATGCCCATATGTCGGAGCCCTTTCTTCAGGGCCGTCTTGACGACCAACTCGAGGCAGCTCTACATATTCAGTCGCTCTGCATTGAAGCGACACATGTAGTGCCTCAAGGTTTCACCGGGGCCAAGCACCACATTGAACAGGAGTTTCGAATCGGTCTTCACTTGACGACCGGCCATGTATTGTTTGCAGAATTGCTGAGAGAGGTCTTTGAAACTATCAATGGAGCAGTTGGGAAGACCATGGTACCAACTCCGGGCCACTCTTCGGAGGGTGGAATAAAAGCCTTTGCAGAGCAGGGTATCATCTGCTCCCTAGAACACCATGACCCCCTTCATAGTCCATCACGTGGTCGAGTGGATCACCCGTGCCATCATACTTCTCCAGCGTCTGCACTTTGAATCTAGAAGGTACCCGTGCCTTGGTTATTCTCCGGGACAGCGGGCATCTGTCGCCTCTGGCACCCTCCGGGCACCCTCCAGCGCTCACACCGTTGTTGCCTGGTGGTGGCGAGCGAGTGCGGTCACACCGGGGGCTCGCCTTCGTTCCTGCTGAGTTGTGGACGGGGGTTGATTGGCAGGCACTCCCCTTCTCCCTGCGGTAGTCTTGCTTCTTCGGTTTTGCTCGATGAGGACTTCTGCCCCGGTGCGGTCGGTCCCCCGTGGCTCGGTGGCCGGCGGGCCGCCGACTCATTGGGCCCGGTCACCAAGATGAGGTGGTAACCGATTCGTCTCCGGTTTTCTCGAGTCACATCCCCTCCCCCTCGCGAGGCGAGGTGGAAGTGAGGGACCTCTCCGGAATGAAGCTCGGCATGGTAAATCGTCGTTCTAGGTTGGGGGCTCCGTCCCCGTGGTTGTTGACCACAGCGGACCGTACAGGCTGGTGGTCTGCTCTCCGTTGGTGGGCCCCTCCCATCCCCGCTCGCCGGACGGAGGGGTTATCGACAACCTGTTGAATCATGGCGACCAACGTCTGGATATTGGTGTTGGTTTACTGAGCGAAGAGACGAAGCTGCTCTTGAGTCACCGCTCGGATTCGCCCGTTCCTTAGGTGGTGTGGCTGTGCTGGTTCTCGGGAGGGATGTAGTCTCCCTCTTCTTGGATGGGGGCATGCGCCCAAGCCGTTGCGGGTGGGTTCCATTCCGGTGGATTGACGTGGGCTTGGTTCGTTTTCCACAGACGGCGCCAGATGTTTACGGGTGTTTTCTTACCACTGACTCGTTGACCAACAACTAAGCAGTCAACGTGGTCAAGGGACCGGTTGAGATCCCTTGGACACACCGAGCTCATGTGCTCTCAGCGTGGGACGACGATTGAGACGAGGACGAGCGTGAACTTTAGGCAGAGCGTCGGTCCTCAGTCGGTGCAGAGCAGAGGGGAAGCCTTAGCTACGTGGGAAGTGCTCAGCCTCGGTTGGTCAAGCGTCGAGGGGTAGCCTCGGTGCCTCGATTGCTGCTTGATCTCCAGTTGGCGGCGATGCAAGCTAGCAGCGGGCGGGATCATCTTGCGCTAAGGAGTAGCCTCGATGCCTCGATCAGCTCCTTCCTGGACAGACGAGAAAACTCGTCAGGGGGGCTGGACCTTGGTTTTGGCCTAGTCCCCTCCGGTGCTTAAGTCAGATCAAGGTCTGATGAGTACCCAGCGGGGTAGGTTCGACTCGAGAGGAGATTGATACGTTGACCCTCGGTCCGAGGAAGAGAAGGGAAATAAAGACGAAGGCAAGGTCGTTGAAGGAGTACCTCTGATTTTGATACCTGGGATTCGATCCCTTTTCTCGGTTACCCCAACCATCCCTTTATAGGGTTTGGCCCACGAGTGCCCCCAATCCCCACCCTCTGACTGCCACCCCTCACGTCCCTGTGACCCGTCCTTATCAAGGTGCCTACGTGCGTCGTGGGCTGGCGGGTTAATGGGCTCCTTAAAGGTCATTAAGGTGCGGTGCTTCTAGGGGGACGGTTAACCCCAGAGAGCACGAGCTAATTGTGCGCCCTCTTTGTCGGGTCCGGGTCTGGCTTTGAGTCTATCAATGTGCATCGTCAGGCGGGCCTACTCCTATTCGCGGGTTTACCGCTCTTGGCTTGGGCCTGGGTCTCTGGTTCTTGGGCCTCTCCAAAATAGTCGTATCAGTCTGCAATGTCAGTAATATGAAAATAACAAAATAAACACACATGAAATGCTTATGGCTGAATTTACTCATCTAAAACAAAAAGTGAGATATTCATGGACATAAGGGGATCTTGGCACAATATTCACGAGAGCACATATATAGGGGAAGCATTGTACTATGTTTATGATCATGTGCACATTTTGACATAGGTCTACATTTTTTTTATCTAAATTTTCAATACTTATTTGCCATTATCAAAAAGTAGGAGTTTGTTGGCCCAGTTAGCCCATTAATTAGGTCACACTTTTAATTTTGATGATGAAAAACAAGTCATATGCTACTAAAATGTTTGTTTTAGTGACATTCAGATCAAAACGAGGATATATTGACCACATGACAGTTTCATAATTTCTAAACTTTCCCCAAAGTTAGCTCAAAGATCATTATCCATGGCCAAAGCACATCATTATAATTCTTCAAGAATTATAGCTTTAAAATCATGGCCTAAAATCAAGTAGAAGATGAAGGGACAATTTGGTATTTTTACCTTGGTCAACCATATTCTACAAAGTCACAGAAAGAAGGAGAAGAAAATATTTGCAATGCATTGGTTAAACTTATCTAGAAAGTCAAATCATGAAGGAGGAAGAGTTCATGAAGGATTGCATATTAGGGTGACTACTAGAGTCCAAGTGCAAGTGGGATTCAAAGAGTTCTTGTGCAAAACAAGTCTAGTTGGCTACTAGACTTGTTGTGCACATCAAACACAAGGATGTCTATAGAAATTAGGACTTTTGTTTTCTCCTATCTAAACCCCTTATGCACAAGTCCTAAACTCCCAAGGATAGAAAATATTCTACAAAGCTAAAATCATAGTCTAGTTGGCCATAACCCTTTGCTAATTCCCTTGGCCGGCCATAACCCTTTGATAAATTCTTGGCTATTTCATGCAAGCAAACAAAGATCTTCTCTAAGCATTAAAGCTACAACATCATTCAGCAAGTTCATCTCTTCTCCTTAGCCAAAGAAGCAACACGCAAGACATACCTCCAAGCTCCATCCTCATCATACAACTCATGGCCAAGAGATCAAGCTAAACCATGCAAGCAAGAGGCCAAGCATCATTTACATCTCTATCGAGTAAGCAAGAGAGCAAGTCACGCATAGAATAATCAAGCTTTGTTTGGTTCTCCATCTTCCTCTTGCAACTCACGCATCATAAGAGACTCAAGCATCTAGCACCCAAGCTATCAAAGGGATTCATCAAGTTCCTTCAAGCTTCAAGAAAACCAAAGCTCTTTCTCCTTGCTGCAAGCAAGCTTACAAGTTCCAAACAAAGTCAATGACAAGAATAGCAAGCAAACCCCACTTCTTCCCTACCACTTACGCAAGGAGACTACCAAGTCACAACACAAAGTCACGCAAGTCCCCTCTCCTAGACAGGAAAATGGGAGCATCAAGTCACACAAGGGTAGCCTTAAGACTCAAGCCAAAGCCCTTGTATCGTCCCTTACACAAGCGCAACCAAGGAGGATCATAGCCCAACTTGGCAAAATCCAAGCTTGGAAAGTAACACATCAAGCAAGCAGTCCGCATTGGTTGCAACAAGTCATGGACGGGTGCAAGCAGTAAAGACCCACGGCAATGGCTGCAAAAAATCTCGAGCCACAAATCACGCAAGGTCGCTGCATCAGCCCGATTTATTTTTGCACAACCTTGAGTCACGCAAGTGGGTCAGCATCTGATTTCGACCTAGCATAAGCAGTAGTTTTCACTGGTCTGGCTCATGATTCCTACGAACCAGAATCAATTGCTTTAGGCACAGACAACTGCATAACAGATTTGAGCAACGAACTTCAAAATACAATAACTTTTGATCTAGAACTCTGATTGGCAAACTGTTTTTGCTGACATGATCATAATCTTGCAACCTATTTTATGGTTATATCTCTATAATTTATTACTTCAGTTTTAGATCAGTTAGAAATATTTTGTAGAGATGTTGTATTTTTGAATAGCTTCACCCAGAGGGTATCTTTGACCGTTAGATTCTCAAACTATATTTTGTTATGGTACGATCACCACTAGTAAAAGTGCTCAAGTTTTCCTTTTTGGTTATAAAAGGGGTTTTAAATCCTCGGAGAGTGGTCGGAGCAGAGGCAGGGAGCCTAGGCAGGGAGCCTCTCTGTTAAAAATCTGTGATTGTGTGCACTCTGATTTATTCGGTTGCGTGATAATTTTTTATATGTGCCATACACCCTATTCACCACCATCTACGGTGTTTTTAGTTATATTTCACAATAATATTGTATCTATTATGAAAAACAAGAAATTTTTTGCTATAGTTAAGTTTGTGCATGAACATGATTGTCTTTCTTTTGTAAAATATGATATTTGCAATAAAAATCCTAATTTGCATTGTTTCTCATGGCTTTTAGCTGATTATGATCATTGGAAGATGTTCATTGTAATAGAAAGATGGATGAGATAATTAATATGGATTTATTACCAGAATTGACATTAGTAAGGACATTGCCCTATGAACATTGTCTGTCTGGAATAATGACCATGAAATCATTCTTAAAAGGTCAAAGGGCTAATAAGCTATTGGAATTTATTCATTTTGACATTTATCGGCCAATAAACATATCAGTACATGGTAATAAGGACTATTTTATAGAATTTATAGATAAATATTTCAAGTTTACCTTTGTGTATTTTTAAAATAGAAAATTTGAAATTTTTGAATGTTTTAAAAGATAAAACAAAGAAGTTGAAAGAAAATTTAGAAGATACATATAGGCATTAAGAACTGATAGGGGTTGGACATTCAACCCAAAGGAATTTGAAAATTTTTGTATTCATTATGGTATTAAGAACCATACAACTATGCCTTATACACCACAACAAATGGTATGGCTTAAAGGAAGAATAGAACACTAATGTAGTAATATGTATGTTATCTCATTCGGGTCTCTCCTAGGATTTATGAGGAGAAGGTATATTGATTGATAATTATGTTTTGAATAGAATTCTTATAAAATTAGTCATGTCAATAATGTACCTATGAGGGTTGGAATGGACACAAACCTAATTTGCGTCATTTAAGGAAACAAGGTTGTGCGGCTCATGTTCTCATTCCATATTAGGTTAGAGATAGGCTAGATTTCCAAACTTCAGAGTGTTTGTCACGTCCCGCTTCCCATTATACTTGGGAGCGAGGACGCGAGCGGGTCCGCATGTGCATAAAGCAAAGAAGAAGTACTTTTTTCTTTCTTCTTTGACTTAAGCACATAAGCGTCTCTGCGTGTGTTAAACCTGACAGGTTCTTGCTAGCGAATATCAGAACAACACAAATATTATTATTACGTTTCAGCTGTCCAAATTACAAGTACACAAATAAGGCCTAGCCTGGCCATTACAAACAGTCATACTAACAGAATTACACCTGAATACAATTAACACAAATATTAAACTTTAGCGGCGTTGTGAAGGCACGTCGTTTCCCAGCAGCGAATCCTAGCGTCTTGGTACACCTGGTCAACTAGCTCGGCCTCGGGGTATGCTCCTCGAGGAATCTGTCTCAGAACCTGACGTATATTTCGCAGGATAAATAACAGGAAAATATACGTAAGCGAGGGTCGCTCGGCAAGTTAAAATGTTAGAAAAGGACCCGCGGCAAGATAATAATATAGTTTGTATAGCTTTGAAGATGAGTGACACAATATGATTTCAATAAGATGATGCATGAGCAGCATAAAAGAACATGAGAGCATAATAACATGTGATGTACAAAGTAATGAGCATATAGAGTGTAGTGTGCAAAGCAGTGAGTAGGCAAAATGTAGTGTACAGAGTAGTAAGCAGGTAAATTGTAGTGTGCAAAGTAACACGCATGGCCGTTGTATATAAGTATGGTAGAAAAGGTAGCATATTACACAATTCTCAATAGCAGGGGTAAAACGATTGCATCATTTAATCTCCTATCTAGTGACAATCCCAATGTCCGAGGGCCAAAAAGACTACAATTACACTCAAACCAACGGGAGCTACCCGTGGCTCTGTACTTACCGACCCCATCTGGGCGACGGTCGAATTTATCAATCAATATCTGTACTCACCGACCCCATCCAAGCCACGGTCGAATTTATCTATCAATATCTATACTCACTGACCCCATCCAGGCGACGGTCGAATTTATGAATCAATAGGGTGCAATCCAGTAGTGTCCGTATGGTTCAAAGCATGCCCGAGGGCCTAATATCACAAGTAATTAAAGAGGACAATTCAAAACACAAATAATAGTTACCACAAGCAATCATAATATTTTATATACGCTTTTTAAAATAATAGAATATTTGATATCTTAAAATTTGTAGATGATAATACTTGCATGTTCAAGACGGTTTTGGGTGTCCAAGCGATCATAACGGTGAGCGTGATTTATCTGCGACATCAGATTCGTGATATTAGACTAATAGTTAATAACCAATTAAACTAACTTGTATACTCATATATCATAAATAATATTTCTACCATGAGGTTATAAATGTACTATATATATTGTATAAAGTATATTAGACATAATGTTATAACTGTACTGTCACTCAACTAGAAACTAATACTTATAAAGTATACTACATATTATATAAACTAAGGTATATATATATAAACTAAAATGTTATAATATACATTCATATAGTACACGTACTGTTCATCCATGCATTTACTCGTGCTGTTTTTCTTAACTTGTTGTCGTGAGCGTTGCTTGCAGGGTGGTCGTCGCAGTCAGACGGCGACGGGGCTAACGCGGTCGGTCGGTGGCGACAATCCAGGTGGCAACAGAAGGCGGCATAGCGGTGTGGAATGCACCGGTGGAGTGCGGTGTGCTGTCAAGTTGCATGGGTGTCAGAGATGGGCTGGATCACCGGAGGTTTGAGGGAGGAAGATGACAAGTTTAGAGGAAGGGGGTAGCGGTGGAGGGCATGGCTGATAGTCGGAGGGTTGAAAGATGATGGTGGTGCTGTTTGAAGGGTCGTCGGAAATGGAGATCACTGATGGGGAGTTGGAGGTGATGAGAGGCGAAGGTTGCGGTGTTGTTGGGTGTTGAGGGCTTGTGGGCGCCGACGGGAGTTGGGGGTGTTGTTTGAGATCGCCGAAGATAGGGAGGGGACGGCGAGAGCGAAGTTAGGAGCTCTCGGGGTTTGAGGATGATGGAGGCAGGAGGTGCTGTCGTCGGAGTTCGAGTTGGGGGGTCGTTTAGGGCATGTAGTCGACTGGTTTTGGATGGAGGAAAGTGAGAGTCGGTGGCCTGAAGTTTTGAGGGTGGCGGGCTATCACCAGTCGAAGAAGGAGATGGGCTGGCAGTGGTGTGAAGTGTCGGGGGAGAGGATGGCTTCGATGTGGTTGAGGGTTGGGGAAATCGGAGGATGATGCTGGTTGGGACATGGGCCGTCGGAGCTGGTGAGGTTGAGAGGTGAAGCGGGCTTATGAAGGAGATAGAGGAGGTCGATACACGGGTTTGAAGGGGAGAGGGGACTGAGGCTTGAGCGAGTGGTGGTCGAAAGCTCGCGTTGTCGGGGTTGAGGAACTCGTCGGTGTGAGAGAGGAAGGGGACGGTAGAGGAGATGGATCGAAGAGGGATTGGGTTTGTTTGGGTTGTCCTCGTATGGGAGGGGAGGGAGGCTATCGGGGCTGGGGTACTTGGCAGCGGAGGGGTTAAGAAGACGATGAGAAGAAGAAGGCGTAGGAGCACAGCGGTGACGTGGGTCGTTGTCGACTGGGATTGCGGAGTTGTTACGATCCCATGCAGGGGATGTGGGGAGGGGGAGAGGGAGGGAGGGATGGATGGAGGGGGGGGGGGGAGAGAGAGAGAGAGAGAGAGAGAGAGAGAGAGAGAGAGAGAGAGATGAGAGAGTGGATCATGCATGCATCACACTTGGGTTGTTGCGAGCGACGTGTGCAACTTGTGGGAACGTGGGATAGAGATAGTTAGGTAGAAAAACAGTTTAGATTTTTTTAAAACCCAAATCCTAAGGATTTAATATGTTTAATAAAAGAATCGATTTTAATATAAACATTTATCATTGTTAGATTTTAAATTTGAAAAGTATTGAAAAATAGCATCGGAATTTAGTTAGGATTTAGATGTGATTAAGAAATCAATCTGGTTACGACATAGGATTCATTGAGATCAATATTTGATTTAGAAAATCAGCTTAGTTAAGATATTGGAGAATCGATTTAGTTAGGATTTTTAGATCTAGGAGGGTCAATTTAGTTTAGATATTAGATATGGAAAATATATTTCAGATATTAGGATTATTAAGACTGATATTTATTAAGATTCGACTATGAAATCAATTTAGATTTGCTTAAGAAATTTTAGTTGAGATTTCTGGTTAAGATATGATTGGCTAAATCATATGGTTAAGATATTTAGATAAGATTCGAATGGGTGATTGATTTAGTTAGGATTTGAAACAAGATACTATGCGATTTGGTGATGATATTAAGACTTATTTGAATTAGATTAGGGAAATCGATTTGACTTAAAATCTTGGGTTAAGATTTGATTCGGAGAATCGATCTAATCGGGAGTTGTTTAGGAGGGATTGATTGATCACGATCTGATTTAGAAGATTGATGTAGCTAAGATTAGATTAGGAAAATCACTGGTTAGGATAATCGGAATATACAATCTCGCATATGCAATCAGCGTCAAACAAAAGTTTTGAAGAGGATACCAATGTGATCGCTAAGTCGTGAGGATCACGAATATGTGGTCTGATCACGCGATCTAGATATGAAAATTAATAATAAAATCATAAGACATAATTCAAATAAATCTACTAATGGAAACACGTACGAAATACATACACACAGAAATAGGCCGTTACATCCTACCCACCTTATTAGAATTCCGTCCTCGAAATTTCTCTAAGCTAGGTAAGACCAAGGAAAAAGCCTGATAACGAAATAGTAATAGTAAAAATAAAAGATACATCTAAGGTGCAATAAAGCAAAGATAAGCACATTGATGATATGAGTCATTCAATGTGACGGTAGAACATGGTTCAGACGTCACCATTCGTCACTGGCTCATCGTCCCTAACTTCCTCGACGACCATAGAGTATGTTTGGTGCCGACTGTATTAGGGCTTGGCCTGTTAGAGAACTCGATACTGAGGAGCCAGAGGTTGTCCCTGTTCTGGGTTGCTGGATCGTTAGTGCGACGAGTGCAGTTCCTTACAATATGGTCAGGTGCCCCGCACACTAAACACTGGTTCAATAGCAAACGACAATCCTTCTTGATGTGCCTTGATCGGTTACAGTGGTGACACACCATTGTAGGTTTGGAGTTGACTGGGGTTGCTGTCCTCATGAAGTTGGTGGTCTGAGCTTGTTAAAGATCATCACTGATTGGTTCCATAGGGCGCTTGCTTCCTTCAGTCTATAGTGCCTTCTTCTTCTTCATAATGAGCTCATGCTTCCTAGCAGCATCCAAGACATCCTGGTGTGTAGTCAGATTCACCAAAGACATCGAAGCCTGAAAGTCTAGGTCCAGACCCTAGAGGAACTGATACGCACGGTCTCCGGGGTCTTCCACCAAGTGAGGGGCAAAGCGACTAAACATAGAAAACTTGGCTTCGTATTCATCAATAGTCTGATCGCCTTGCTCTAGGTTGATGAAACGTTGCTGGAGCTCTCTCTTAGCTGATCTGGGAAAATACTGAGCATCGAATCTCTCTCGAAAGATGGTCCAGTTAATAGGCTTAAACAGACGTGCTTCCTTAGTATCCCACCAGTTTCGGGCATTACCAGTTAGCTATTTCTTGGCAACTTCTACCCAGCCTGACTAGTCGATGCGGGAAAGGCTCAAGTCGTCTTCAGTGCTTCGTGCCCATTCTTCAGCAACTCTTCGGGTTCAGCTCCCGAAATTGCTTGGCTCCAGGTTTAGCTCGAGGAGGAGGCGGTGCAGGTGGTGCAGGCTGTTGTCCTTGCTGAATCGGCTGCTGTTGAATTTCCAACATCCCTCTCATAACACCCATGAGTTCACGGATGTTGGGATCACCACTCCCATTGGCTCCATTTCTGTTTCCAGTGTGGGGTCCACCTACCATGCTGCAAGAGCAACAAGGTAAATATTTGCGTACCAGATTAATCTAGACATTCCAGCTAATAATGAAATTCATATTGTTTTGTGTATTTCGCAGAATGCAGACCTACATGGGCCACCACTAAAACCTGTCATGCCCCAGCTTCTCATTATACTTAGGAGCGAGGATGCGAGCGGGTCTGCATGTGCTTAAAGAAAAAATTAGAAGTACTTTTTTTTCTTCTTTGACTTAAGCACAATAAGCATCTGTGTGTTAAGCCTGGCAGGTTCTTGCTAGCGAATATCAGAACAACACAAATATTATTATTACATTTGAGCTGTCCAAATTACAAGTACACAAATAAGGCCAAGCCTGGCCATTACAAACAGTCATATGAACAGAATTACACATGTTAACACAAATATTAAACTTTAGCGGCGTTGCGAAGGCACGTCGTTTCCCAGCAGCGGATCCTAGCATCTTGGTACACCTGGTCAACTAGCTCAGCCTCGGGGTATGCTCCTCGATGGAATATGTCTCAGAACCCGACATATATTTCACAGGATAAACAATAGGAAAATATACGTCAGCGAGGGTCGCTCAACAAGTTAAAATGTTAGAAAAAGGACCCTCGGCAAGATAATAATATAGTTTGTAAAGCTTTGAAGATGAGTGACACAATATGATGTCAATAAGGTGAAGCATGAGCAGCATAAAAGAACATGAGAGCATAGCACCATGTGGTGTACAATGTAATGAGTAGGTAGAGTGTAGTGTGCAAAGCAGTGAGTAGGCAAAGTTTAGTGTACAGAGTAGTAAGCAGGTAAAGTGTAGTGTGCAAAGTAACACACATGGAAGTTGTATATGAGTATGGTAGAAAAGGTAGCAGATTACATAATTCTCAATAGCAGGGATAGAAAGAGTGCATCATTCAATCTCATATTTAGTGACAAGCCCAATGTCCGAGGGCGAAAAAAACTACAATTACACGCAAACCAATGGGAGCTACACATGGCTCTGTACTCACCGACCCCATCCAAGCGATGGTCGAATTTATCAATCAATATTTGTACTCACCGACCCCATCCGAGCGACGGTAGAATTTATCTATCAATATCTGTACTCACCGACCCCATCTAGGCGACGGTCGAATTTATCAATCAATAGGGTGCAATCCAGTAGTGTCTGTATGGTTCAAAGCATGCCCAAGGACCCAATATCACAATTAATTAAAGTTGACAATTCAAAACACAAATAATAGATATACGCTTTTTAAAATAATAGAAAATTTGATACCTTAAAATTCGTAGGTGATAATACTTGCTAGTTCAAGACGGTTTTGGTGTCCAAGCGATCGTAACAGTAAGCGTGATTTATCTGCGACATCGGATTCACGATATTAGACTAATAGTTAATAACCAATTAAACTAACTTGTATACTCACATATCATAACTAACATTTATACCATGAGGTTATAACTATACTATATATATTATATAAAGTATACTAGATATAATGTTATAATTGTACTATCACTCAACCAGAAACTAATACTTATAAAGTATACTACATATTACATAAACTAAGGTATATTTATTTTGACGAGTAATAGGTATCTTTATTTATATCAAACATGTACAAAAAATATGCCCTAATAGTATATGGAGGTAACAGGAAGAGTGGGGATTGGGCACATGCGCCACCACCCACTACATCCTGATAATGTCCAAAATACCACAAGTGCAAATCTAAATATTATACAAAAAATAGAAAAACAAAGACTATCCATCCTAAATGATTCCCCAATTAGAGAAGGGGGTTGGGTCCGGTACTTCATCAATGTTCAAATCCCGTAGGGAAATTACCACATAAGCAGCTATTTCATTGAACAATGTTGTCTTCCTTACTTGGGAATCTTCAAAAATTCTCTTGTTCCGTTCTTTCCAGATATGCTAGACCATAGACGCCAGAACAGTTTTTGCAAGTATCCCAGTCGGATCAGATTTACTATATCGATGAATAATAAGCTCACATACTCCCGACAAAGAGGTCGGCAATGCATTTGTTAACCCAATTTAAGCAAACTTCTGATAAGAATATATTGGGAATACTCACAGTCAAAAAATAGATGAGAGGAGCTTTCAGATTTAGCATTGAACAGAACACAGGATTGGTCTGTAGAGATACCCCATGCAAATAAGCGATCTCTTGTAGGCAATTTGTCCCGCAGCGCACGAAGCAGCCCAATTGCCATTTTCAGCACGTGTTTATTATACCAAATGACCAAATGATAGGGGAAAACAGTACCAGGCTCACGTGATCCCTCCCATGCTACTCAGATGGTGCAAGTTTCCCCCTGGGTCCACTTCCAGCTATCAGAGCCGGATCCAATCGAAATACACTGAAGCTCAGAACGCAAGTCACGAAGAGCAGGAGAATTAGCCCAGTCACTGGAAGTCCAGAGTTCACTCACAAGCAATTCCTCAGTCCCAGGGGCCGATGCCTGGAGGAGATGTAGGGGGCCTTTTGGATGCCAATTGTTGAACCAAAAATAGGTTGAGGTACCATCACCAATAATTCATTTGATAAGCTTGTGAGAAGTGCTCCGATGCCTAAGTAGGAATTTCCAAGTCCCGTATTGAGTGGGCTTGGCTTTGGTTTAGTATAACCTGGAAGAAGTCTCAGTATATTGTTTCTGTATATATTTGGCACAGATCCCATTTGTAGATGGTAATCTCCATGTTAATCAAACACCAGAAGCGACATTTAAATCTTATAGGCGCCTCAAACCCACGCCGCCTTCTTTCTTAGGGGTACATAGATCCTTCCATGACCAGACATTAAGCTTACCCCATATGAATTTCCTGCAAGCAGTAGTTATA
This sequence comes from Scilla litardierei, assembly GCA_030789695.1. NCBI lineage: Eukaryota > Viridiplantae > Streptophyta > Magnoliopsida > Asparagales > Asparagaceae > Scilla > Scilla litardierei. The sequence continues at coordinate 295 of JAULAV010002203.1, read as the reverse complement.
GCTCGGATAACTGAAAGATGAATAGAATAGGCATGCATCCAGAAACCGACCATACCATATATAACAGAGCGGACCAATTCAATTCTGCCAGAGATAGAGAGTAGAGAAGAGGACCAGCCAAGAAGCCTCTTTTTGCATTTGTCCACTAGCCGGTTATACATAGTAGCCTTTGGATACTTAGAAGATAGTGGTAATCCCAGATACATAGTAAAAGAAGCTACCTTTTTAATGCATAGAATATTAGCGAGGCCTCGAGGGTCACACACTCATTTACTGAATATCGCAGAACTTTTGT
>JAULAV010002202.1:0-24999 GCA_030789695.1 Scilla litardierei | reverse complement strand
GGTTTTGGTTTTGATGATGAACAAACATAAATATCGTGAACTAACTCTTTGTGAGCGCAGTTATGGATATCGTCGCCAAATTTCTATGAACATCAAAAGCGACGGCTCAAGACTTCTCAAAGCGCGTGATCGTGTGCCTAAAGCTTCGTTGAAGCTCTAGGAGCATTATTGAAGTCAAGAAGATTCGATTGAAGCTTTTGAAGATGGTTCGTCAAGTTTTATTTATAGTCTTCTAGCTTCTTTTCGTAGAATGTTAAGCCTTAAGTAGGTCTTACGTTTTAATCTTCATAATGCTCATATCTTAGAGCTAGGATCTTATTAGAAGCCCATAGAATCTTTCCCGAAGCTTAACGCTTCTTTTCGCGGCTTCTTGTGCATGTTAGTTGGTTCAAGAAGAAAAACCAACCGACTAGATGGCAATCTAGTCGGTCGGCAATGCTTCTTGAACAGACTAGAATGCCTTGTTCAAATTCAGCTCTTTACTGTTTACAGTTAGTCGGTCCAAGAAGGTTCACTGACCGACTAGTTGTGAAACTAGTCGGTTAGGAATCCTTCTTAGACCGACTAGTTGTGTGTTTAGTTTTTCAGCCTGAGCTACTTTTTATCTTTAGTCGGTCTAAGAACGATTGTCGACCGACTAGTTGAGAAACTAGTCGGTTGGAATTTGTTCTCAGACCGACTAGTTCAACTTGAATTCAGCCTATCATGTTTTGACTCTTAGTCGGTCAAAGAACACTCACCGACCGACTAGTTTTGAAACTAGTCGGTTGGCAAGTCTTCTTAGACCGACTAGTTCTCTATCTTCTGAACTTCACCTTTTGGCTGTTCTTCAGTTAGTCGGTTCATGTTGAATCGTCGACCGACTAGTTGATAAACTAGTCGGTCAGTGATCCTTCTTTGACCGACTAGTCTGCTTCAGAATAGAGCCGTTGGAGCATTAAATGCCACGAATTTTGCTCTCTCTTTCCTCTATCCTATATATACTTGAAGGACTGCTTTCATAGCCTTCAAGGCTGATATTTATTAAAGTTTAGAGAATCAAAGAGAAGCATTAATTCTATTTCCAAGCTCATTCATTTCTCAAGAATCTCTCTCTCACTCTTATTTCCAAAGAGAGATTCACATTGATTGTGAGCCATTCAAGCCAAGAGCTTGATCCAAGGTCACCAACAACTTCCTAGGCCTCCATTGCTGGTCAACATCTTGGAGCTTGGGTTTGGTGCCTTCATCTTCCCCAAAATCCTCTTTGCCCTGAATCATAAGTTTACTCAAGGCATAGGATTTTGTTGGTAAGCATTTCGTATTTCATTTACTTTGATATTACAAGTGTTTTACTCTCGGTTGTGAGAGTTTGTGTGTGATCCCGGTTTGTGGGAGTCACATTTTCATTTGTGTATGATTTGATCTTGTAGAGGTTTCTACAAGTATTTCATAGTGCAAATTTGAGTTAGAAGTTTCTAACTCAAGTATCCGAAGGGGATCCGGGTGTTTGGGACGTAGGGTCACCAGGAACAAGTCGGGGAGACTTGTGTGGATCCGAACCCGTTATATCATCTGTTTGCGATTGCATTTCTTTGTTGTCAATATTTACATTTCCGCATTGTTGGTTGAGTTTGCAAGATAATTATGAATTATCTTCTTAATTATTTTAAAGTACTATTCACCCCCCTCTAGTACTTATGCAGTAGCTACGTATGGCATTACAGATGGTTCATTATTTATGGTGGATAGACTCATGAGCCAATATGATATGGAATTTATTGGGAACATGATGATTGTTGATTTGTAGATGGTAATGTGGATTTAGAGTTAAGTGCTAGTGTGTGATTCTAGTTGTAGCATTAGCCAGTGGAGAGACGGGTTATGATGGATTATTTGAGGAACGACGTTTGAAGTTATAGGATTAGCGATCAGTATGTGGAATGTGGGAGTTATAGGCATAAGTGTATATAGTTATTATTATTATTAGTATAAGTGATTTCGAAGGCGGAATCATTTCTAAGGTGGGTAGAATGTAACGGCCGCTTTTCGACCGTTCGTATTTTCTGCGCGAACGACTCTTTTCGTACGCGTATTTTATTTGACTTCTTCTTGGAACCGGACTATTCGATGTGATACGTCGTTGTGACCGTAAGAAAGAGTAGTTATTTATGGGATTTTTCGTGAACGTCATTTCACGGGTCGTTCTTGTTGAGTATTGGACTCCCCGGATTTGGTTTTGGATGATGAGCAAACATAAATAATTCATGAACTAACAATTTGTGAGCGCAGTTATGGAGATCGTCGCCAAATTCACGAGAACATTCAAAGCGACATCTCAAGACTTCTCAAAGCTCGTATTCAATGCGTAAAGCTTCGTTGAAGCTTTTTGACCATTTTGGAATTCATGAAGATTTGATCGAAGCTCTCGAAGACCGTTCCTTAAGGTTTTATTTATAGTCTTTTAGTTTCGATCTATAGAATGTTAAGCCTTGAGTATATCTTACATTTCTATCTTCATATCACTCCTATCTTAGAGCTAGGATCTTAGTAGAAGTCCATACAATCTTTCCCGAAGCATCGCGCTTCGATTCGGGACTTCTTGTGCATGTTAGTTGGTTCAAGAAGAAGAACCAACCGACTAGATGGTGATCTAGTCGGTCGGCAAAGCTTCTTGGACCGACTAGTTTGCTTTCTAAACTTCATGCTCTTTACTGTTCACACTTAGTCGGTCCATGTTGACTCACCGACCGACTAGTTGGTGAACTAGTCGGTCAGTGATGCTTCTTAGACCGACTAGTTGAACATTCCCTAAACTTGCCTAGTTACTGTTTCTACTTAGTCGGTCCATGTTGACTCACCGACCGACTAGTTAGTGAACTAGTAGGTCAGTGATGCTTCTTAGACTGACTAGTTGAGCTTTACTGTACATGCCAATTTTCTCCTGAGCTACTGTTTATCGTTAGTCGGTCTAAGAACGTTTGGCGACCGACTAGTTGATGATCTAGTCGGTCAACATTTGTTCTTGGACCGACTAAATCAATTTGTATTCAGACTATTTGTTTTTAACTCTTAGTCGGTCTAAGTTCACTGACCGACCGACTAGTTGTGAAACTAGTCGGTCAGACAGTCTTCTTGGACCGACTAGATTTCTAGGTCTGAAATTCAATCTGTTCACTGTTCATCACTTAGTCGGTCCATGTTGTTTGACCGACCGACTAGTTGATGAACTAGTCGGTCAGTGTTTGTTCTTTGACCGACTAGTGGCTTCAGATTTCCTACCGTTGGGTTTTGACCTAACACGATTTTCCCCCTTAGTATAAATACTAAGCTGGGGTTCTTCTTCCCTAAGAAGAGCTATATTTCAGAGATTCATTGAGATTGAAAGAGTTAGAGATTCTCACTCATTTCCAAAGCTCTCTCCCTCACAAGAAATCATCTCTCTCACATTCTAGATCTAGAATCCATCTTGAGAGAAGTTTGTTCTTGGTGAGCCATTCAAGCTCTAGCTTGATTCAAGTCTCCAAATCCCTCCTAGGCACCCATTGCTGCTCATTTCAGTGGTGCTAGGTCTTGGTGACTTCATCTTCCTCTAATCCCTCCTTGCACCTATTTGGTAAGAAAACTCAAGGTATAGGATTTGTGGTAAGATTGTTTATTTCATTATAAACTCATTTATATTGCTTATTGGTTCTCTCAGTTGTGAGAGAAGGTTGTGATCCCGGGTTGTGGGATTCACTATTGCCATTGCATGTATGATTTGATCTTGTGAAGGTTTTTCACAAGATATCATAGTGGAAATCTTGGGTTAGGGTTTCTAACCTAAGTATCCGGAGGGGATCCGGGTGGTTGGGACGTAGGATCACCGGGAACAAGTCGGGGAGACTTGGGTGGATTCGAACCCAGTAATATACAATTGTTAGCATTGTTAATTTTGTTGTTGTCATCAATTTAAGCTTCCGCAAATTGATTTGGTAGTTGTTTGCACGATAATTAGGAATTATACTCCTTGTTATTTTTAAAGTACTATTCACCCCCCCTCTAGTACTTGTGCAGTAGATTGTAGGGCATTACAGTTCTCCCACAAATCAGGTTTGATAGCAGGATCATCGTAGCTTTAGACTTAGTCGTCGGATCTTTTTATTTTTTTGTTCGTTTTCCACGGACCAAACGCGCGATTGACCACTGCACCCCTGAGCCTCTCTTCGTCACGGTCGTCCCGATATTTTTTTTCATAATTTTCTAACACCCCTAGCCCACCACAATCACTAATCAATTTCGAAGCCCATTAAGCCTAATCAATTTCAAACTCAAATTGCTAATCAAATCTTAGAGGATTTGTACGTATTATGCAAATTGATTCTGCCACTACCCTCACCCAACTTTTTTCCACTTTGTACATCCCTTCACTCACCCTCTCTCCTAGTCACCCCTTATTTATACCCCTTTTAAACAAGCTATAGAAATATTCTCTTCTTTTAAGAAACAACCCATGCCCTAACCGTATGAACCCATTTCTTGGCCGACTTCTCCCTCTCCCTTCCGCCTCCCCCCCGCCGCCGGCCGCCACCAGCAGCCCCTCAACCCCGGTTATTGGCAGCAGGCGCACCGCCGGAAAATCCACCGGCCGGCCGCCCTCCGGCCACCTCCAACCACCAACGCCGCCTCTACTTGACTACCCTTTGACCCCCCTATCATCTGCAATTTCCTTTTCTATCTTTCCTCGTCTCTACCTCCTCGAAACACCTCTCGAACTCGCCTCAACGGCAGTTTTGACAGATCTGCGCCTTCGCCGGAAAAACCCGTCGACCGGCCTTCTCCGACCACCTACGACGACCAACCAACCACCGTTAGAATCCACTCGAACCCCCTATTATCTGCACCCCTCCTGGATCACTTCTCTCATCTCGATCTCTTCGAAAACCCTATCAAACTCAGCCATAGCGACTGTTTTTGACAGATCTGTGTGCTGTTCTTCAACGCTGGCACACAGCCATCTCCGACCACTTCCGGTGACCACTCCACCACCGTTGGATTCCTCTTGAACCCCTTTAGCTACTGCACGTTCCCTTTGACTCTTTTGATCGCTTTTTTTCTGCTGAGATGCGCGACAACGACCGTTGCATGAATCTGTCCTCTTCGTCTTCTCACGGCCGTCCACCGCCGTGCGCTGATGCCATCGGCCACCCACCGGGCCGAGCAACCCCCACTGACCTCCTTCAATCCCCGGTAGCCCCCTATGATCCTCGGAGTTCACGCACATCGCCGAACTCGCGTGTTTTCCCCCGACGTTGTCGCCACTGTGAAGATCCGTTGCGCTACCCGCAACAGGAAAGATCTCGACGTGTGCTCGCTTTTAGTGACTCCACCTTGCTATCCGAAAGTGTCTCGGTATGCTACCCACGGCCGAAATGTTGCAGACGACACCGATCCGTCGCCGTTCAAACCCGACATCCTTATTTCGATCAACGTCAAAAGGTTAGTCCTCTAACGCGTAGTAAGAACCCCCACTGTAGCAAATCGAAAACCTAATCTGAAAATCGACAACAATAACTAAATTTCATTTCTGCTCCTTTAAAATGTTGCAAAATATAATACATCGACGTATGACTGAATATCTGTGCACATAGGATAGATCGTCGACTAGGCTGAACCAAAACAAAAACGTGACTTTGACCACTAGGATAGCCCAGTTGAACCTAGAAATGAACTATAATAGGGATGATGAAAAACGTGTTCTGACACCGTCGTTGACCCGTTTCAGACGGACCCTCGCTAACGCACCATTTCGACGGGACGCTCCGGACAGATGACGCTCTCGCCACCATAGGCAAGTGTTTCCACTTGCGTACTTTCGGCCACTTTTAGGCCATCGCCCTTAAACTGTAAAAGTATGACTAAAGAGAACCGGACGTGAAATGATAGCGTCCGGGATCCCTTTGACAGCTTAGACTTAACGACGAAGTCTAAGCACAACAACAAAAACTGACACCTTAGGGTTTTCCTGTGTGTGCGTGCATGTGGACCCCTAGAAGAACATTCCTTATACTTGTTATGCCGTGTCCTGTTACAAAAGCCTTCGGGCGTTTCAGATGCTCCCCAAGCTAGAGTGAGTGATCTTTGTTACGGTTTCACCTATGGAATGTTCGTCGCTCACCAAGGGAGTGAGAGATACGCTACGGACCGTGGGGATAGAGGCACTCGTCAAGCTACAGCGAGTGGACCTATGTTACAGTTTCACCTGCGGGAAGCTCGGCACTCACATAGCAGAGTAAGTGTCCCAACAGACCGAGAGGATAGAGGCACTCACCTAGCAGAGTGAGTGATCCTATACAGTGGTACAAATTCACCTACGGGACGTTTGCCGCTCACCGAGCAGAGTGAGAGATACGCTACAGACCGTGGGGATAGAGGCACTCACCTAGCAGAGTGAGTGGTCCTATACTGTCTTGTCTTGAGCACTTGGGTTTGGGGTAGGGTTGAGCGGTCGCACTGGAAGAGGGTCTGATCCCCCTCGAATCGTAAGGCATGAACCCTTCGAGTCACACATGTCTTGTCTTGTCTTGTCTTGTCTCGTCTAGCTTAGTCCGGTAGTCGGTAGCACACGCTACGGATACCGTCTTGTCACGTTACTTTTCCTGCAATGTTTTTACTTTCTGCATAGTATAACTGCCATGTCATAACCTCAGCATAATAATCAACCAGCAAAATGTTGCTCTTAATTACATAACACTTGCAGTAGAGTCTAATCCTACATTGTAGACTTTACCAGACATACAGTTCCTTTTCTCTTGGGTGTTGTACGTCAGGTGTTGAGCCAGAGTACGTGGACGAGTCGGATGTACCTGAGTACTTGGAGCCAGAAGGCGTCGACCCAGAGTACGTTCCTGACGAGGGCCAGACCTAAAGGTCCCTCACCGTTGCAGACTTTCAGAGGTTACTACTTTTTGGTTGGGTGCGTAGCACCACTTTACTTTCTGCCTAGGTCGGATGCTTCGCACTATTAGTTTCCTTTTCTGCAGTTTGTTGCCATGCTTAGGCTTCTCTTTTTAGACTTTTGTACTCGCTGGATATTATCTCTTTATATTAATGAAGGCAACTTTCTTTCTATACTTTTTGTTATTCCGAATTTTATAAATGCAAGAACCTGTAAATTTTTAAGTAGTACCCTTACAGATGCTTATTGGGTCCGAGTCTCACAGCTTCGGCCCAAGTGGACCTCAGTCACGTTTCGCTTCCGTCGTTTTGGGAAGCGGGGCGTGACATCATGCAAGGATGACCTCAGCACATGGGGTCGGCCCCTCGACTTCACTCGCTAGCAAACTCATGTAAGGACGACCTCAGCACACAGGATCAGAATTAATCATTCCTGTTCCGATATTTCGGATTCGGAAGTCGGATATTTTTCCCAAAATTGGATCCGAATTCGGATTTTGCAAAAAGAATCGGATTTGCCTAATGCCCTCCCCTAGCCGTTACGAATTGTTATAAATTGATAATTTGTTTTTTAATTCCTAAAAATTTGATGGGTTGATAATATTCCAATTGTTTTCTGCGGTGTTCGAACTGCTACTACAATAATTAAACTGCTACAAGCAAAAATTTAATTACGTGCATCTTGAAGGGTTCTTTCCGCCACTCTTTTTAGTGGTTCATTATATGTAGTAGCCGTTTTGGGCCGCTAGAAACAAATCCCTTTACTCTGCCATTCAAAACCAATAAAAAGGAAAAAATTTTGACGGTTTTTTGAACAGCTACTATGATAACCACTAGAAACAACCCACCCTTTTAGTGAGTTGGAATCATTTGCAAAAATTTCAAATGGTCCGTATCTTAATTATAGAAGTCCATATAGATGATGCTTTGATTGGGACCCACCAGTAGCGAGGCCTGGCTGAGCTATACTGATAGGACCCATCAGGAATCATAAGCATCCTCAAAGATCACACATGTACTTAACTTAAGGCGTCGACTTGACTAGACCCCGATAGCAGCCAGTAGACCTCCGCGAGGCTGGCTCCCTCAACAGAACAACACTACAGGGACAATCCCCTCAAGGTTACCTCCCTCATCAGCAAAACTCTTCCATGACGAACTCCATGAGATCATCCCCTCGACGGTGGCCTACCATAAGGACATCTTTGCACCCATGACCGGTCCTCACTAGCAGACTCATGTAAGGATGACCTCAGCACACGTGGTCGACCCCTCGACTTCACTCGCTAGCAAACTCAAGTAAGGACGACCTCAGCACACGGGATCGGAATTAATCATTCCTGTTCCGATATTTCGGATTCGGAAGTCAGATATTTTTCCCAAAATCAGATCCGGATTCGGATTTTGCAAAAAGAATCGGATTTGCCCGATGTCCTCCCCTAGCCGTTACGAACCGTTATAAATTGATAATTTTTTTTAATTCCTAAAATTTTGATGGGTCGATAATATTCCAATTGTTTTCTGCGGTGTCGAACTGCTACTACAATAATTAAACTGCTACAAGAAAAAATTTAATTACGTGCATCTTGAAGGGTTCTTTCTGCCACTCTTTTTAGTGGTTCATTTTATATAGTAGCCGTTTTGGACCGCTAGAAACAAATCCCTTTACTCTGCTGTTCAAATCCACTAAAAGGAAAATTTTCTGACGGTTTTTTGAACCGCTACTATGATAACCACTAGAAACAACCCCCCCTCACCATTAGTGATTTTGTAATCAATTGCAAAAATTTCAAAAGGTCAGTATCTTAATTATAGAAGTCCATATAGATGATGCTTTGACTGGGACCCACCAGTAGCGGGGCCTGGCTGAGCTGTACTGATATGACCCCTCAGGAATCATATGTATCCTCAAAGATCACACATGGCATTGACTTAAGGGGTCAACCTGACTTGACCCCGACAGAAGCCAGTAGACCTCCACGAGGCCGGCTCCCTCAGTAGCACAGCACTACAGGGACAATCCCCACGAGGTTACCTCCCCTCATCAGTAGAACTCTACCATGAAGAACTCCATGAGATCGTCCTCTCGACAGTGGCCTTCTATAAGGACACCTTTGCACCTGTGGCCAACCCCTCACTAGCAGACTCATGTAGGGACCACCTAAGCACATGGGGTTGGCCCCTCGACTTCACAGCTATATCACTCGCTAGCTTGGTAGGAGCAACATGCGCGATCACAACAACATGATCTCAGGTGGATGAGCCGCATCCTCTCAAGGCCATTACCAACGGATCCGTCCAACATGTACGTAGTAGCCAGCTTTATCAGAGGGGCAATTGTTCTGCTTTATTAGAAGGGCGCACAACTAGCTTTATCAGGGGAGCAGTTAGGACATGCACACCCTAGCTTCAAACAAATCCTCTGACGGGTTTGTTACAAGGGACATGGTAAATCCTCTAACGTCGCATAATTTCGCCTTCAACTGGACCTTCGAATTTCATTTTGAGATCTAGATCAATAAGCAATGTTATGCAGAAAAGCCAGTCCAATCATTCCAAAACCTCAAAACTTATCCTTTTGATAGTGCCACGACTCTTAAGGGGTGTAACTTTCAATTTAGTTTTCTCCGCATTATTAATTGAAAGAAACAACCTGAAGCAACCCAAAGGGAATAAAAAAAAGAATAAAGTCACCATGCCCAACGTAACACAGATAACATGTCATGCCATGCATAAAATCTAGTTGTAGAAGTACCACATAATCAAGAAACTCATGCCATACTAATGCAAGCCACAGTTGAAAATATGGTACGAGACTGGCGTTGGGACCCTGATGTCACTGTGTAACCCTCATTGTTCAAACTCACAGTGTATGCTGCTACATAAGCCCAGTCATGTGGTGACCGCTCTCGAGTCACTACATAAGCACATTCACCTCGTCACTTGTGTATGTTGCTAAAACCCCGAGTCTGCCACACTATGTGCCCTACTTATCTATGTCTGGACAGCACTAGAGCGGTGTTGTCTTGCCATCATCTCATATAACACCCCTACAACTTCACTTGAGCTCTGGCACATAACATGCAACACAGAAGCACCCCATTCGCGGTTGTTCCTTCACATGCTGTCGATACCTTCCAGGCCAATGGCGCATGATGTCGACATTCTGTATGTTGTCCATGCTGTGCGTAATGGCAAGCGTACCGTCTGATCGAGCTCATGTCTCCCGCTGCCTTCACCACCACTATATATACTTACAGGTGCAGGTGCATCACCACATAATTATTTGGATTCAATCTTGCTCTCTTCATTAGAGTCACTGCTCACAGTCAACAGACTGAACCAATCTCATCATATCTAACACACATGCTTAGATCCAAGCACTTAAGCTTGATCAGAGTATCATCACTATTCTCTTCCTCTTTTCTTTCTCACCTTAACCTCTCGCCAATCCCACCAACTTGACACTTTGATCATATTATGTCTTGATCCTAGATCGATTACTTTAACCTTTATAGTGGGTTATTTGGGCTACTGGGTTATAAACCCTACCCTACCTCTATTGTATAATAAATGATCTTTAAGGGAGAATGGAATTAGAGATCCCCCTCGTCTCTATTCCTCTTATTTATTACTAATAAGTATCTTATAATTGTACCATAAAATACCATCACTTCTTCCGTATTACCTGTAGCGTATACTATATATGCACATATTATTCCATATTACCAAGTAGTTTGTCATTAGGGTCTACCAACTGATTTTATAAAGATACATGAAGAATTTGTAAAGTCTTCTCTTTCACTATCTTCTCTTGTACTAAACTAACAATTTATTTCAATGTGATTTGTTCATTGATGAAAGACAGTATTCTCTTTAATGTGTGTTAAATTTTGTGATTCAAAGTCTTATTTGGAGTTTCCCAGGATACTCGGTCGAGCTATCCAACTGCTCGACCGAGCTACATGCACAGAGCTGAAACAGTAAGTAGAGTCAAGTTCAGCCTCATTCGGGCGCTCTACCACTCGGTCAAGCTGGCTGCTACTCGGTTGAGCAGTGTACTACTCGGTTAAGCTACAGTTGATTCTGATGGACTCGGAATACAGAGAGTTGGCTGCTTTGAGAGAGCTATGTAGGGAACGCCTACTCGGTGGAGCAGTATTGCTACTCGACCAAGTGCACTCGACCTTCAATCCATCTGTTGAAGGTGCGCTTATCTGCTCAGTCGAGCAGACCGAGCTGTGGATCAGCTCGGTCGGGCGGCGCGTGGTGCCAGCAGTTTAGCTGACGGCCAGGATGGGTTTATCCTTGATTATGGGGGCCATATTTAAGCCTAATTGTTGTTTCAGATTAGGTTAAAGGCCTATTTTCAGATCCGGAGCTTTTGGAAGAGGAAGTGCCGCTGCCATTGAACTTCTTCGTCGAGAGGTAAGGGTTTGAAGATTGTGTTTGAAGTTGAGTGATTCTCTTCATCTTCTTCTTTGATTTCTTCTTCCTTGAATGAGTTGTGAGGGCTTGTGCTATTGGCCAGGTTATTACTCACGTGAGCAGAAGCAAGATTGTAACCCTATATTTGATCTCTCTGATGTGGAATCGTCTCGGAATGCTGGATGTAGGTTGTATGCAACCGAACCAGTGTAAATTCTCTTGTGCATGTGTTTGATTTGGATTGTTGCTATTATTCATTTTCTGCTTCTATTTGCAAGGTAGTAGGGATTTTTGTTGGGTGAATTGGGATTCTTTATTGCTAGTCCAAGATCCCGATCGGTTCGTAGGATTGGTTTTCCGTGTGGATCTCACGTGGTTTCTATATTATTCCCAACAAGTGGTATCAGAGCTTGTGTTCTTTTGCAAAGGAAGTTAGTGGCGAAGATGGTGTCTTTAGCAACATTGAACATTTAGAAGTTCACCGGTCGTAATGATTTTCGAATCTGGCAGACGAAGGTGAAGAGTATTTTGATGCAAACGGGATGTTACCAAATCGTATTCGATGTGACGAATATCGATAAGGAGGTGAAAGAATTTGCTAGGGCGGAGATGGAGAGGAAGGCATACAGTGCGATTCAGTTGTCGTTAGCAGATAATGTTCTGAGGGAAGTCTTGGATGAAGCAACAACGGCTGATATCTGGAAGAAGCTCGAGTGACTGTATATAAAGAAATCCTTCACTAGTCGTCTATATTTGCTTCAGCAACTGTACACTCTCAAGATGAAGTCTGGATCAGCGGTGAATGATCACATGGATGAGTTGAGCCAGATAGTGCTAGAGTTGCGGGGTATGGATGTGAAGATTGAGGATGAACAACAAGCAGTTATCTTGGTGTGTTCATTGCCTAAGGAGTTTAATCAATTCGTTCGGTCAATGATTTATAACCGAACAACTCTCACCGTTGAAGAGGTGAAGGCAGCACTTCACACCGAGCAACTATGTGGCAATGATCAAGGTAGAGAACATGTGAACAACCAAGAGGAGGCATTACATGTGAGGGGTCGACAGGAAAGAAGAGGATGCCACAAGAAGAAAAATGATCGCTCCAAGTCGAGACATTCACAGGATGGGGAGGCAAAGATCACTTGCTTCAATTGTCAGCAAAAGGGTCATTTTGCGAACCGGTGTCCTAACAAGATTAGGAAGAAAGGCAAAGAGGCCGAGAAATAGTCCGGTTCAGCATCGTTGGGGATAGATGGTGAGCAAATCTGTGATGAAGGTAAAGATCCAGAAGTTTTTGCTGAAGGGATTGCCGGTGATGCAAAAATTCTGTGGCTCATGGATAGCTGTTGCTCATACCATATGACTCCTCATAGGAGTTGGTTCGCTACAAACCGTCCCAAGGAAGATGGAGGCTCAATCCTCATGGGAAAGAATGCAGTGTGTAAGACTGTCGATATTGGAACCGTCCGTATCAAGATGCATGATGGCATAGTGCGTACACTAGCCGATGTGAGGCTTGTCCCAGATCTGCAGACGAGCTTAATCTCCATAGGCATTTTGGACAATGCCGGATGCAAGTCTTTGAGAAATACCAATTGAGAGTTTCGAAAGGAGCCATGATCGTCATGAAGGGAATGAAAGTGGGAAACTTATATACCCTGCTAGGTACCACAGTTTAAGGAGAAGCAGACGTAAGTACTTCGAGCTCATGTTCCGGAGATTCAGGCAAATTGTGGCATTATCGCTTGGGTCATCCATGTGACAAGACTCTCGATGTATTTCAGAGAAGAAAATTGATTGAAGCCTCAAATGAAAGTGTAGAATTCTTTGAATCCTGTGTGTACGGAAAGAGATAAATATGCAGTTCAACACGGAAATGCATACGAGAAGAGGACCACTTGACTATGGACACACAGATGTGTGGGGACCATGCCCAGAGCCGTTAAGAGGAGGAGCTAGGTATGTTGTCTTATTCATTGATGATTACTCTCACAAAGTCTGGATGTACTTGATGAAATCAAAGGACCAGACATTTGATATGTTTAGAGAGTGGAAGACCATGGTAAAGAAACAAACCGGAAAGCATGTGAAGGTGCTGAGATCCGACAATGGAGGTGAGTACACCTCAAGGGAGTTTAGAAATTTCTGCAAGCTCCATGGAATCCGCCGACATTTTAGCACACCTGGAGATCCGCAGTCGAATGGTGTGGTGGAACGGAAGTATCGCACATTGTTGGAGCGCGTGCGATGTTTAAGGCACTCAGCCGGTTTGGGAAATGAATTTTGGGGAGAGATCCTTATCACTATTGTGCACATAGTGAACAGAGTTCCATCAGTGGCTATAGGTTACAAGATTCCTGAAGAAATGTGGAGTGGTGAAGCTGGAGGCTATTCTTACTTGCGCATTGTGGGTTGCCCGACGTATGTGCACGAGAGGGGCGACAAATTGGATCCAAGAGCAAAGAAGTGTATCTTTCTTGGATATGGCCACGACATCAAGGGATATCGCTTATGGGATCCAGAGGGTCAAAAAGCGATCGTGAGCCGACATGTCACTTTTGATGAGGATGCAATGCTCAGGACGGAGCATTCTCATTCAAAAGTGGACACGTCCGCAGAGAAGACTTTGACAGACGTTGTCAATCTTCCAGTCATGCCCACTCAGCGACCAGGCAATGAGCTGATGGTCGACGTCTCAGTTGAGGGAGATGATGAGGTCCATGTTGAGGACCAAGTGCAGACACCCGGTCCATCTCAGGTACGCGTTGACACCTATGCAGGTGATGATGGAACACGGAGATCAAAGAGGGTGAAGAAGGCGCCAGAGAGTTTTGGAGCATGGTACTATGCATGATATTCTGTCGATGATGCGGCGTCATATGCACTCAACCAAGAGCATAAGAAGCCCGTGACATATGGTGGAGCCATAGTATCAGGTGATGCTGCTCAGTAGCAAGGGGCTATGGAGGAGGAGATGGAGTCTTTTCACGCAATACACTTGGGAGTTGGTGCCGTTACCTAGCGAGAAGAATGCCATTGGTTATCGTGGGATCTACAAGGTAAAGGAAAGCTCAACTCAAGATGGCAATGATGTCAGGTACAAGGCAAGGTTGTTGGCCAATGGATTTGCGCAACGGAAAGGAGAGGACTACAATGAGATACTCTCACCGGTTGTGCAACATACATCCATTCGGGTTTTGTTGGCACTAGTAGCTAGCATGGATATTGAGTTAGAGCAACTCGATGTCAAGACCGCCTTTCTGCATGGAGATCATGATGAAGAAATCTATATGCAACAGCCTGAGGGGTTCCGAGTTGAGGGGGAATAAAACTTGGTGTACAGGTTGAAGAAATCGTTGTATGGGTTGAAGCAGTCACCCAGGCCGAGGTATAAACGATTTGATAACTTCATGATGGGAGTAGGCTTTGAGAGGAGCATCAAGGATTAATGTGTGTATGTGCGCACACTTGAGAATGGCTTGAAGATCTATTTGTTTCTCTATGTGGACGACATGCTTATTGCTTCTAATATCATGTATGAGGTGAAGAAGCTGAAAGCGAAGCTTGGGCAAGAGTGTTGGATCTGGATCCTAGCCTAGAGGGGGGGGAATAGGCTAATAAAAAATTCTCGTGCAACTCACGAGAATTCACACACAGTTAAAAGCACAACCAGAGTAATGAAAAGCAGACACCGAGTACACAGCAGATTTTACTTTGGTTCGGTCGTCCCAATGACCTACTCCAGCCCCCAAAGCAGAACTAGTATTGAATAGCGCAATAGGTACAAAACCATAAGTTAGAGCACGCTCAGAGCACCCTCTACGTCTCTACACTCGCCAGGCTCTCAGTACCACACACACAGTGTTTCCTCTCACTATCAATCCTAGTAAAGCTTTCTACCAGCTAGTCCCAAACTAGCTGGGTCCCACTTGTCTAGTCCCAACTAGACAAGTCCCAAAATAGTCACAAAGAACAGGTAAAGTTTTCCCTACGAAGATTTAACACGACTACACAAAATAATAATAAATAGATTTTAGGAATCTCAATTTGTGTAGCGGCGATGTCCTCGTCAATAAGCGTGGGCCAACTTTCGTCAGGCAAGATGTAGATGTCCCCTCAATAGTTCGGCTCCCCTTTCATTGGAAAGTGCAACTTGAATAGTTGCGGCTTTGAGATTTGCAAAGGGTGAAGTCTTTGGCCTGCTGCTCTTGGAACTTTAATGTTTCGTCTCTCGGAAATTTGTGTTGCCTCAAAGCAGGATGCGCGCTTAAGCTTCGACCTCCCTTAAATATTTTTGGCTATCCCTTCTTATTTGATCTCTGTCTTCCCTTTTTGTTTTCACATGCAAAGAGAGAACACCAAATTAAATGTTGCATGCGTGACTTTTCAAAGGAAAAGGCAAAGAGCACAGATGTCAGGTTATATAATTAAATTAAGAGTGCAAATCAAAGCTTCCCTTTCTCTGTTGCTTGTAAAGATGAGGCCGGCCTTTATTATAAACCTAAAAAACTTTCGGCCTTCGAAAAGTTGTTGAGAGCTCAAAACGTGCGGCTGTTAGGAATTCGGCAGGGATCTTAATCACATGGAGACTTGATTCTCATGTCCTTTGTTTTACCCATGTGAATCCACTTTTTGGCCGGCCACTACAATAGCTTGAAGACCTGCAAAAAAATGTTTTAACAGAGAAAAAAAACGGCAGGCCTATAGGTTCAATAATGGAAGATGTTTTTTTAATAGTTGTGAAAACCTATGCTCCACAAATTCGGCCTATGCAAAAAAAGGCAAAGTAACAGATTTCAAAAAAAAATGTGGCCTTGGTTTATTTTCAATTTCACAGTACGCACAAAAGGATTTTTGGAGAGGGCACTTGGTTATTATTTAAATGAGAGAAGGAACCATGATAGAAAAAACTTAGCTTTTTGATTGTCCCCTTCCTTTTTGTGCGTGAATCACTTTCCCTTGGGAATTTTTTTGAGACTTGCACAGGCTTGGGAATATTTTGGTGCGGCTGTGAGAGGATGGAATAAATAGTAATTGAAGAGCCCTTCACAATTCGGCGCGCATACCTTCAACCCTAGAAGATGGGTATTTATAGGACAAGGGTGATAGGATTGTGCCAACTTTTTAGGGATTTGACCCAATCAATATGAGATTTGTTTTGCAATTCAAATTGGATATGAGATTGGAATAAATCTCTAATTGATTTAACCAAATCCCAAATAGATTCCATCCCTCTCTCCACATTGACCAAGTCAAATCTTCTTTGTGCCCACACACTCCCTTTCTCCCAATTTGCTATACGAATAGCAATTCCGCCAAAAGGTGAAAATATATTGTTTCGCCAATCCTGAAACACACTAGCGCACACATTAGATATCATGACACGTTTGTCATCATCAAACCAAGAGGTCCTAGATCGTTGCGTCCGACAAAGAGTTCGACATGAATGACTTAGAGCCTGCAAAGAAGATTCTCGACATGGAGATTTTCCGAGATAGAAAGAAGCATGAGCTCAGATTGTCACAACAGGGGTACATTCAGAAGGTGCTAGTCCGTTTTGGGATGGAGAGCGTGAAGCCTGTGACAATACCTTTAAGAGCTCATTTTCAACTGTCGGTGACACAGTCACCAAGTACAGATGATGAGAAGACATACATGTCTCAGGTGCCATATGCGAGTGCAGTGCGAAGCTTGATGTACGCGATGGTTTTCACTCGTCCATATATTGCACAAGCTATGGGAGTGGTTAGCAGGTATATGGCCAATCCAGGAAAGGAGCATTGGCAAGCCGTCAAGTGGATTTTGAGATATCTGCGAGGCACAGCTACTGTCTGGATCCTCTATAGGAGAGGAGACGGAAAGGTGCTAACAGGATACTGTGACAGCAACTATACAGGAGATAGAGATAGGCGGTGATCTACCACGGGGTATGTGTTCACATTGGGCACTATGATCACTCCTTATTTTACACCTTTTTTCTGCATGTTTTCATGACGTTTTGATCGCCCATATTGCGTTTTCCACGATTATTCGACGATATCATGAAACTGGGTATGTGTTCACTTTGGGCACTGTGATCACTCCTTATTTTACACCTTTTTTCTGCATGTTTTCATGATGTTTTGATCGCCCATATTGCGTTTTCCACGATTATTCGACGATATCGTGATGCTTTTCACTATTTGTTGTTTTTGTCGTATTTCAGGAGATATGGAGCGATTTGGAACGAAAACGAGATCAAAGGATTTTTGCACACTTTGGAGTGTCGCCCACAGCTATTTGAGGAGTTATCAGTGATAGAGGATGAGCGGAAGAAGAAGTAATTCCATAGGAGCGACGAGGAGGCGAGGAGGAGAAGAAAGGAGCCAAGATACAGCCCACTCGGCCGAGTAGACTACTCACTTGGCCGAGTCCGAAGCTGTACTCGGCCGAGTAAAATAGATACGCACAGTAAATTTTCAACGTTTACTCGGCCGAGCAAGGAAGCCCACTCGGCCGAGTGAGAAAGCTCACTCGCCCGAGTGGTACAGAGAATTCGTCTAGAGAAAGGCCCAACTTACTGGAATTTCTGAAGGGCCCACTCGGCCGAGCATGGTTGCTCACTCGGCCGAGTGAAGAAGCCCACTCGGCCGAGTCACCCAGAGAGACAGGCCCCTGAAGATCTTAAACTCTCTGTTTTTCGTCAGGCCTGTCACTCGGCCGAGTGACATGAGCCACTCGGCCGATTGACCCTCTCCGACTGCTACACGGATTTGAATTTTGGGCTGCGCAGGGGCAGTATTATCACGATTTTTTGGACGATTTTGGCTTGTATTTAAACCTAGTTTTTACCCTAGTTTTAGGAGAGACTTAAATTATTTTTTAGAGACTTCTATTAGGTTTTTGACGCCTATTCTTTTGTAAAATCTCAGCTGGAGATCATTGGCGACGACATTGGTTTGTTCTTTCTTGTTAAAAAACTCATTTTTATGAATTATTTCTTCTTTGCAATGATTTGTGCTATGATCAATTGCTATTTTTCTGAGATTTTCATGATGATTAGTGAGTAGTTCCGTCGTTCTAGGGCATGTGGATGAACCCTATGGACCCGATCTTTGAATTGTGATGAATTTATAGATTTGTTGCTAGAATTGATAATGGGTTAGGTTGTGATCGATTTATTACGAGTAGCTTGTTGAGTCTTAGACTTCTTCCTACTTGGTGTTAATAATGAGCAAACATAAATTCTTGTGACTAATCCCCTATTTTGCAGTTAATCCATTGTCTAAGCTTACTATGAAGATCAACTAGCAATGGATGACTCACAAACGTGATTGAAGGCAAATGATATGAATTGGATGATCGTAGATTGATGATTGAAGCTCCGTAAAGACTTCAAGCTCATACGATGGAAAGAAGAGATTATCCGTCAATGTAATTTTTCTTTTATCTCTTCTAGTATGTAGCTTAGAAGTAGAACTATGATGGAGCACTCACACACATCTACTTTCGTTCATAGGACATCTCTAGACCTTCGTCCTTTGATCGCAATCCATTTCTCTTTTGTTTGTGCTAGGATTGTTTATAACAGCCGACTGCTTAACAGTTTGCAGTCGCCTGTCTCAAAAACAGTCGACTGTGTTTTGTTCTACAGTCGCCTGTTATGCACAGACTATTACAATGCAGTTTTTGGATCCTCTCTGATTATCTCGCACAGGCCACTGTTGAACGTTTATCAGGTGCATGTCTTAGCGACAGTCGACTGTGAGTGGTTCATCAGTCACCTGTCTCTCCTTGCCCAAACTCTGTTTGATCCGATTTCTACGGCCAGTCGACTTATGCTGTATATACAGTCTACTGTATATTAGATCAGTCGACTGTCTATGCTACAACAGTCGCCTGTCTGTAAGTCTAATCTTTGACTTAGCTCTCTGGAAATTTCTCCTGTCTGTGACAGTCGTCTGTTTAAGGTTATACAGTCGCCTGTTCTGATTAACATTCGACTGTGTTCCTTGCATCAGTCGTCTGTCCTGTATCTTGTGAGATTTCCAGTACTTCTTCTAACTTACTCTTCTCTCGGCCAGTCGCCTGTCGAAGAATGTACAGTCGCCTGTTGGTTTTACAGACGACTGTCTTGGCTTCATTAGTCGACTGTCCACGTGGTTAGTTACCGTTATAAATTCTCACCTACCCTTGCTGACTGTGCAGCAGTCGACTGTGTTTTGTTCATCAGTCGACTGTTGCGAGTTCAGATTATATCCGTTGAGATTTTTCTCACGGATTTCGATTGGGTTTTTGCCTAAACTGTTTTGTGGATTTGAGAAAGCTATAAATAGTGCTTCTACTGTTTCATTGCAAGGTGACCAACTTACACACTCATTCATTGCAAAAATCT
The DNA here is from genome assembly GCA_030789695.1 of Scilla litardierei. Classification (NCBI taxonomy): domain Eukaryota; kingdom Viridiplantae; phylum Streptophyta; class Magnoliopsida; order Asparagales; family Asparagaceae; genus Scilla; species Scilla litardierei. Next base: position 5,279 of record JAULAV010002202.1, on the reverse strand, counting down.
TTCAAGCTTTCTTTTCCAAAGATCAAAGCTTTCAAATCCAAGGCCCTTAACATTTCTAAATCTGATTCTCTTGCTCTCCAACCTAGAACCAAAGATTGATCCTCTAGGCATTTGGTGCAATCAAGAGAAAGGGCTTTCCTCCTCTCTTCCAAGAGAGTTCTTCAACACACATCACACTTCTCCTTCAAGTTCTACTTCAAGGCATAGGTGATTGTAAGTGTTGCTTTCAGATTTCATAACTTCATTATTTGAATTGTGCTCTCAGTTGTGAGAGTGGTTTTTGCTTGCTCCCGGGTTGTGGGAGTCAAGGACATCGATTGTCTTCGATTGCACTTGTAGGGTTGCTACAAGTGGGTTTTAAGGAAACCTCAAGTTAGGGTTCTACCTTAAGTATCCGGTGGTATCCGGGTGGTAGGGACGTAGGATTACCAGGAACAAGTCGGGAGTTGACTTGGGTAATCCGAACCCTTGAAACATAAATGCGTTTGCGTGTGTTTCTCTTTGGGTTGTTTTCTATTCCGCACTATTTGTTGGATTGCATTTTATTTGGCGTAAATTCCTATTAAATTTGCATAAACACTATTCAACCCCCCTTCTAGTGTTTTCCCCATAGACATGATCCTTACATAGCTAGGAATTCATATCGATTGGGATTTGCAAGAGATTGGATCCCAATTGATAGGAAGGCCTAGATATTCGATGTAGATTAATAATTGAGATCTGATAGATTTGGTTTGCAAGAGATTAGACCAAAGTTAGGATTTTTATTATAAATATATACTAATATTCGTTTGCAAGAGATTGGACGAATACGAACTATCATAACCTAGATCGTAGCTCGAGTTTGCACGAGAGTGGGCTCGAGTTGCGATTGGACGATGATGTCGATCTTCACGCTTACGGCTTAGGGTAGGGTTTGCACGAGAGTGGGCTCTATTCGAGATTTGCTATAGACCGGCAATAGCGCGAGAGCGTGAGCTTGGTTCTACATTAAGTTGCGACTAGTTCACATATATTCAAGCTTAGCAACAATGAAATTTAGTATTCACAAGGATGAGAGACGGTCCATACTGGGGATTTCCTATCCCTAGAGGCTTTTATTATATTGAGATCTATTTGCTATTTGAACGATTGTGACAACAACATCAAAACTATTCTTGTTCTCTTGATAAATATGTAATCAAAGTAGGATACTGTCATTTGTTCTCCCTGTGTTCGATACCCGCTCGCCACTACACCGTGCGCTTGCGGTAAGACTACAAGTCGTTTTTCGGGTGTATATCCGGGCGCGATCACACTACCGTAGTATCGTGAGGTCGGTCTTACGGTCTGTGGTTGCGCTATCAACCACAGAGGCCGAGTTAATTGCAGCGGTGGAAGCTGTACAGGAGGCTAAGTACTTGAGGAGTCTGCTGAGAGATTTGGGGGTGCCACAGAGGTCATCGCATATGCATTGTGATAACCAGAGTGCTATTCATCTGGCAAAGCATCATGCATACAGTTCGAGGATGAAGCATATAGAGGTGTGCGATTCTTTCCAAGAGTTGGAGAAGAAGAAAATAGAGCATCAGAAGATCCCGACTTAGAAGAACCGTGCAGACATGTTTACCAAGCCAGTTTCTGCCATCAAGCTCCCGGTATGCCTAGAGTTGATTTGATTGTTGGCTTGGTGGCACCGGAGGGCGCGTATTCCGAGTCGATGATGAAACTCAGAGAGAGGGTCATGGCATGCAGCGTAGAGGTGTAGTAGCATTGGTTATGAGATTTGAATCAAGGTAGAGTGTTAAATTTTGTGATTCAAAGTCTCATTTGGAGTTTCCCAGGCTACTCGGTCAAGCAGTCCCAGCTGCTCGACCGAGCTACATGCAAAGAGCTGAAACAGTAAGTAGAGTCAAGTTCAGCCTCACTCAGGCGCTCTACAGCTCGATCAAGTTAGCTGCTACTCGGTCGAGCAGTGTAGTACTCGGTCGAGCTACAGTGGATTCTGATGGACTCAGAATATAGAGAGGTGGCTGTTTTGAGAGAGCTCTGTAGGGAACGCCTACTCGGTCGAGCAGTATTGCTACTCGACCGAGTGCACTCGACCTTCTACCCAGCTATTGAAGGTGCGCTTATCAGCTCGGTCGAGCAGACCGAGCTGTGGATCAGCTCGGTCGAGCGATGCACGGGGCCAGCAGTTTAGCCGACGACGAGGATGGTTTTTTCCTTGATTATCGGGGCCCTATTTAATCCTAATTGTTGTTTCAGATTAGGTTAAAGGCCTATTTTCAGATCAGGAGCTTTTGGAAGAGGGAGAGCCGCTGCCATTGAAGTTCTTCGTCGAAAGGTAAGGGTTTCAAGATTGTGTTTGAAGTTGAGTGATTCTCTTCATCTTCTTCTTTGATTTCTTCTTCCTTGAGTGATTTGTGAGGGCTTATGCTATTTGCAAGTTATTACTCACGTGAGTGGAGGCAAGATTGTAACCCTAGATTTGATCTCTCTGATAATGGAATCGTCTTGGAATGCTGGATGTAGGTTGTACGCAACCGAACCAATGTAAATTCTCTTGTGCATGCGTTTGATTTGGATTGTTGCTATTATTCGTTTGCTGCTTCTATTTGCAAGGTCGTATGGATTTTTATTGGGTGAATTGGGATTCTTTATTGCCAGTCATAGATTCCTAATCAGTTTGTAGGATTTTTTTTCTGCGTGGATCTCAAGTGGTTTTGTATTCCCAACAATATGAACCGTAACCTTTTTGTCATATACAATCTCATTGGCAATGCGGTAACAAACCACACCTCCAACAAGAGATCTTTAATCTATTTGAGATTACATGCATAGCCGGACACACGTTGCCAATGCCACTCCCCCTTGTTTCAGTTTACAACCATTTTTATGGCAATCGAGATGGGGATCCAGCGGTACGTGAAGGCCATGCATGCAAGATCCCACTTCATTAAAACTAATAACCTCCCAAATCTCAATCCCTTACATATTTTTACGATTGAAAACAAAGCCTCCATTTTTATAATTCTTCTCATTATCAATCATCACAATCGGCAATTATTTCATAAATCATCTTAATCTTTTAGTTACCTCTTCGTGACCTTTTCATGACAATATTGATGTGATCTTGGTCTGTATTTATTGCAGTGCAAGGTCTTATGCTTTAAACATTGATTGAAATATGGATGTTCTCGATTATGTGCTGTTGATAATAAAAATAAAAATAACTGGGATAGATTTTAAAAATATAATGTGGCGCCCTGTTTAGTATTCGCAACTTAAAGTTGTGATCTTTCATACCTTTTTATGTTTTATTATTCTTTGGATTTTATGAATGGATATTTAGAGTTTATCACGCTCTTCAACTATAATTTTTTTAAGTTTACATAAAATTTGGCAGAGTTCTTTCATGAAGTAATTGATAAAGACTCAACCATATGTCCCTATGGACGTGGGTTCGAATCTCATTTATAATTCTCTAATATTTTTTTAAAAACGTCTTGAAACGACGTCATTTTAGGGCACGTCTTTTTTAATAAATATTTCGCATGCTGAAACGATGCCATTTTAGGGCATAGATTAATTAAAAACCAGGGTTACAAATGACACAGTTGACATTATAGGGAATGAGCCATCGCCCTTCCGCCCCCTGATCATCTCATCCTACTTCTGCCCCCCGATCATCTCATCCTGGTTCTACCCTTGATCACATGTAGTGTTAGCAATAGCTCTAAACTTTAACTTTGCATTAGAATGAGAGACTACATTCTGCTTCTTACTCTTCTATATTATCAAGTTTATTCCAATAAACGCAGTAGTAGTGGACCGCCTTTCAGTATGTGATCTTATCCAATGAAAATAAGACGGTATGGCAATGCCAACAATAAAAGTATATAAAATCACTTCAAGGTGCTCCTTTCAAATAGCAAAGTATCCTAGAAGTAACCTTCTACTAACTTGTTTGTGGGGTCAATATAAATTAACTGATTACACTAAATACATATGCAATATCCAGACTAGTTATATCAATTCAGTTTGCCTAAAAATGTCATGTACTCTCCTGGATTATTTATTGCCACTCCTGATTTGGTAACAATTCCAACAAACACCTAATATCGAGTAGTAGATCAGATGATATGGCTATGCCAAAAACTAGAGTATATAAGATCTCTTCCAGGTTAGAAAAGTATCCTGAGAGCAACCTTTAAATGACTTATTTACATAAATTAACTAATTATATGTACTAGCTAGATATGCAATATCTAGACTAGTTTCAATAGTTAAGTTTACCTAAAAAATCTTATGTGATCTCCTGATATGGTAATAATTTCATATGATCTATAATGGAGTAGCTGCTTAACATCTTGATGGTTCGAACTTAGAAAATTTTCAAAAATATACTTTTTGGTCACAAACCAATCCTTTCTTTAACTGTTTAACCATTATGCCCACAGAACAATAAAATGATCTAAGATCTTGGCCAAAAAGTGTTATTATAAGTAAGACTTCAATGCAGTAATCCATTTTTTATCATCTCCAATAAGTACGATATCATTTACATAAACTACTAACAAACTTTTAATTCTCCAACATTATCTAAGTCAATTCCAAATGAACGCTGTCCTTTCCACTTCAAAAGAATGGCTTCTTCTTTTATGACATTTCTCATCCTCTGGAAAAGGAACAACTTCATACTATAAAGAGCATATAGAAGCCAAAATAAATAATTCAAAGTAATAAAAACGAAGTAAGAGAGAAAAATGAAAATAAACAAAAGTCGAACTAAAAGAGAAGGCCGCAGATTCAGAAGTGGTGACGATTCTCTGTAAAGTTGGCGTTCGTCCTTCTTATCTTATAAGCAGTCGTTGGCTTATCTAAGTTGACTGTTGATCACACCTATCTTTTTAATCAAAAGAAAGATGAAGACCAATTTGATAATCAAAAGATGTGATGTACATCCGATGTCCTAACTTTGCATTCATGCATATGAAAGAAGATATAAGATCAAATAATCTTTTCATGCATGTTGCATACTAACTTAATAAATCGCAATAGCAAAGTGATCAAAGCACGCTCGTGGAAACTGTTTTAAACCATACAAGTAACACTTTAATAGCCACACCTTTCTAGGCACCCCTAGTGACAAATCTAAGAGTTTGCTCCATAGACATATTTTTCAAGAATGTCAGGGAAAAAGGCAATCCTAATATCAAGCTAATGTATGTTCTAGTGATATGTGACCATTAAAGAGATAAAACATCAGCTTGGTAGTAAGAATGTATCATGGTAGT
>JAULAV010002200.1:0-25005 GCA_030789695.1 Scilla litardierei | reverse complement strand
GACTAAAACATAAGATTCATTAGCAACAACATAATGTTGTGATCATCATCAAAATAAGATTGGTATGAAACACCAATACTCAACAACATGTAGAGAATAAAAAGATATATGTGGAGAAGGAAATAGTGTAACGCTCGGTTCACTCTAAGATGTGCACAAATGGTTCACTAAGATAATACATCAACTAAACTTATATGTAAGCATGGATATTCTCAATCATTTCAATAAATAGTAAAGTCAAGCAGTAAAGGGAACAATCATATCGGGCATGCAACAGAAGGTGAATGAGACAATAAGGCAGATGCTTTTGATATACAAATGATGCGTGAATCTTGGTACACTTCCAACAAAAGCATACTAAACACTAATCCATACGTTCAGCTTCAATTAATATCATGCATTCATATAGAGGAATTATCAAAAGGATATATAAGCAAGCAAATGGATAGCAGGACTATGAGATACTCTAAGTACCATGGCAATGAATAATAAGCATTATGTTGGTTGCTAAGGCAATAAGAGATATCATCATACGAAATTCATCTAGCGAAAGAAGAGAAAAGAAAATAAAGAAATAAAAGTAAAAGAAAGGAAAGAAAAGAAAAACAAGCACACAATATGATGCATGATCACATATAAAAGGAAAATAAGAAGGAAAAATCAAAAAGATGATGCAAAAATTTTGAAAAATTTTAAAAACCCTAAAAATAGAGTAAAAGTGCAACTAAATGGCATGGAAATGCTCTCCCCCAAGCTTAAACTTCACATTGTCCTCAATGTGATCATAATGGAAGAATATGAGGAACAACGATAAATGTGGGGGAGAATGAAAAATGAGCACATGAATGACATGAAATCCTAATGCAACTACATGCATATACAATGATACATGAGAGCCCCTTCCCCCAAGCTTATACCAAACATTCCTATTGAAATGACTCGATCAATAAAATCAAAACTTTGCAAAGCGTGATCAAGTCAAATGAATAGGAAAGTAAGTATTCACTTGAAAGATATACTCGATAGGTGGTGAGCAAAAGGGTGTGACACATCAAAATATGAAGATGGCAATTAATATATATAATGGGTTTGGGGTATAAAAATTTTTGTTGCCGGCATATGAGGTGATATTTATTAAAGCAAATCTATATGGTCCTCTCGCTGTCGAGAGGATTCGTGTTTATTTAAAGCATAAAATTCTACGCTATTGCTACACTACTGGATTGATATCACCTATAGCAAAAGACGGATCCAGTATCTTTACCGGTGCAGGCAACTGCTCCAACTGCTCCTTCCGTGGCTCCGCCAGATGTGTGTGTCCACGGACACCATCAGATTCCAGCAATACGGCTTCCAGCATCACTCTAAGGACTCCACCTGTACCCTGTAAGAGATAAGCCGCATCAATCTGATATGGATAATTCTTTCCCAAAATAAATGTATTCCAAAGAGGGTCATCGACATAAGTATTCAAAATTAAAAATGGTTGACAACACTTCCCTGGAAATAAATCTCTACTCTTGTGTACCACGTCGATCGACTCCTCGTTGTTTGTCTCAGGTTGTTTAGGTAGATTTGGCATATATGTGTGGGTCTCATCAGGCAACTCCTCATCATCGTCAGACTTATCCCATCGCACCACCTGATCATATTCAATAGCATCCATGGGTGCTAACTCCTTGCTCTCCTCCTCGTATATGTCCCATCGTACCTCTTGATCGTATGTACATGAATCCTGCAAAAGGTGCAATGAGTCGTCAAAATCTGAATCATAGCAAACATCATACACGGGAGGGGGATCAAATATAAAGGGTAAGGGAGTAAAGAGATCTCCCTGAAGGGGGGCCAAAAGCTCTGTGGGATAGTCCTCGGTGTCAGTGGAATGGTGGTCCTTCGAGGGATGATCAGCCTCTGTAGAAAGTGGAGGTGGCTGTGGTAGCTCAAAAGGAGGAGGGTAATGCTCGGGATCCTCATGAATGGTTGTGTCCTCGTCCCAATGCACAGCCTCCTTGGTGACAAGCTCTGGCTCTGCATGTAAGGCCTCCTCGAAAGCATGCTCTGGCTCATGTGTGTGGCAAGGGGAGCGACGATGGCACAAGCTGACTCTGCAGTACTAGGTGTTGTGGTCTCGTCGGGGGGTGACAATATCAAAGCACATAATACCTCCCCCAAGCTGAACGTGGACATCCTCCTCAGGCTCCTCTGGTATAGAAGGCAATGTAAACGTCATCTTCTCCTTTTTATGCCTCCTTTTGTTTCTGTCCTGGAGCTTGAGGCACCTGATTGCATGGCTTGGCCTTCTCAATAGTAGGTGCAGGTGGCTCTATGGGCTCATGTATCTCGACTGTGGTATAAAAGTGGGTCTTGTGCCCATTAACTATAGCGTAGACTCCATCATCAATTGTGCCTGTGGAGGAGATACAATGAGTAATAAAGTTTTGAAATTCGAGCTCAAAAGGATCACCTGTCGTTATTGTCAATGGACCGGTTTCTCAAACTATGTCGACAATGTTTCTCAATAGGTCCATATATGTGTCCTCCTTTGACAGCTTAGATGTCTCTATTTGTTGAGTGTTGATGGTGTAAAGGTTGATATGATCACCTTCAAGTGAAGCATACACTCCATCTATGATAGTACCTGCACTAGAGACTTTAGCCATAACAAAATCGATGAATACTTGATCGGATGGTTTACCTACCATAACAGTTAGCAAACCGGTAGATCGAGCATCATCTATCATTTTCTCCAAGGTTACTGTCAACTGCAGATCACTGAACTTTCCCACTTGCATCATCCTCATAAACTCTCGTGATGGCCCCTTTAGCCCTCTAGCGAAGATATTGAATAGCTGGGAACCATCCCACATATAGTCTAACTCTGCCTGGAACATTCCTAACATTTTTTCGAACATGCACAAGGCTTCCCTGAAGGACTCTCCATCAGCCTGATAGATGAAGCGAGATATACGTAGGATTGTATAGAAACTGGTCGCATATTCTTTGGAAGCACCATTGCTGCAACAACTGTACCTGATCAAGCAAAGTAAACAACCTGAAAAAGACATCAGTGGTACAAAGAGAGAAAAAGATAATAATAATAGCATGTGGTGGGGAAAAATCTCTCTCTGGTTTTTTTTTGTTTTTTTTGTTTTGTTTTTGTTTTGTTTTTTAACGTAATCAAATCAACCTAATTGTGACAAATTGGCTCCCAACGGGAAACACATCCCCGACAATGGCGCCAAAAACCTGATCGGTCCCGGATATACACCCGGAGAACGATTGTGGTCTTACCGCAAGTGCACGGTAAAGTGGCGAGTGGGTATCGAACACGAGGAGGTGGTGTTGGCTCCAATCTATCCTAGGTTGGTTTGACTACGAATGTATTATTGGTGGAGATGGGTATGGTATGATGTAATGATAATGGTGATGGAAGTCAGTGTCGGTGATAGAGAAGTTGGATAAATATTGATTCAAATTTAATATAATAAAAGCGTCTAGGGCTAGGGAATCCACACTACGGATCGTCATGTATTTCTGTGAATCGTGAATCTCAATATTACTAGACTTGGATTGAGGTAAACTAGTTGTAACTGAATAGAGAACCAAGCTCACGCTCTCGCGCTATTGCCGGTCTATAGCAACCTGGATTAGGGCCCACTCTCGTGCAAATCCTAATCTAAGCCACTAGCATGAAGATCGACATCATCGTCCAATCGCACCTTGAGCCCACTCTCGTGCTTACTCAAGTTACGGTCTAGGTTGTGATTGTTCGTATTCGTCCAATCTCCTGCAAATGAATATGGGTATAGATTTATAATAAAAATCCTAGCTTTGGTCCGATCTCTTGAAAACCAAGTCTAGTCAATCTCGATTATAAACCTAAATCGAATATCTAGGCCTTCCCATCGATCGGAATCCAATATCTTAAAAACCCCAAATCGATGGAAATTCCTAGCTATCCGTAATAAATCAATCACAACCTAACCCCTTTAGCAATTCCAGCAACATAGAGATTCATTCATCACAAATCTTAAATTAGATCCATAGGATTCATCCCTTTGCCCTAGAACAGCGAATCTACTCAAGCATAGAAATAACGATAGAGAAATCGATAAAAAAACATTGCTTGCATATATAAAGATATCAAATTAAATAATAAGAACAAAGATACTTAGCTTTGATGAAGAAATTTAATCCCAATACAAACTTTTAGATCCAAGAGGGGGCCTAGGGAATGGCCTAACCTCTGAAATAATCCCTAAGAAAACACAATGGAACCCTCCTCTAATGACGGCTACAAACCTCTTATATATCCCCCCAAAACCCTAGCAAATAACCCTAGAAACCCTCTCAATTTCGTGCCCAAAGTCAGCTTTGGCCGCAACTTAAAATTTGGGCCCGCACTCACTCGGGCCGAGTGGGAATATACTCGGCCGAGTAGAAATTCCAGCACTGCAGTATCAACTTGCAGAAATTCTTTCGATTTCATCCGACCTCCGATTGGCGCGTTCTTGGTAGCATTGGAACCGTCATGAAGTCTACTATCCATAAACAATTTGAGAAAAATACTTTGTCAGCTGGAATGATAGCAGATTTCAAAATAATGTGAGGCTGTCTGAAAATCTGGGCGTTTGTGTCATTCGGCCGAGTGGAAGTATGACTCGGCCAAGTGAGAAGTGTGACTCGGCCGAGTAAGATATTCTGATGTTCTCCCAAAATTCCAGAGAGTCTACTTCGAAGTTTGGGTTTTGGGCACTCTGGCGCTCTGCATCACTCGACCGAGTGGGATTCATTACACGATCGAGTGAGTCTTCTGCTGTGCTCCCCAGAATCCCAGAGAGTTCGCTTTGATTTCCTTCAGAAATTCTGACTCACTCGGGCGAGTGAAGTTCTCTACTCGGTCGAGTGGAATTCACCACTCGGCCGAGTGCATTGTGGCACTCAGGTCAGGCAGATGTTCTTCGTATCAGTCGTACTCGGCCGAGTACACTGCTTCACTCGGGCGAGTGACTAGCGTGACTCGACCGAGTGGCCTATTTCTGGAATCATTCCTTCTCCTCCTCACCTCATCGATGATTCTACCGATCTTCCTCTTCTCCTGCTCATCGTCTAGCGCCGTTAGCTCCTCAATAAGTGTAACGGTCTATTTTCGCTTGTACGCCTTGTTGTGCACGTAGTCTTGTTCGTGCACGTAATTATTTTAGACGTTGTCTGTATCCGAACCCTATGGTGTGATATGTCGTTGTGACCCTCTCTGAGAGTATTAAATTGTGGCACTAAATTGGAACGTCATTTCACAGGTCGTTCTCCCACGATTTGACCTTGTTTGAAGAGACGTCACGATTTTCACTCTTGTCGTGAGGCCTTTTTATTTTTAGTTTCTTCCCTCGTCGTCGAAATCATGATTCGTCTTCTCTGTTTTGTTTCTCCCATCGACACGGTCACCCCAGTATTTATTTCATCATTTTTGGGCTTCGTTTGACCCAATTTCACTTTTTGCCCAATCTAATATTGACGTAACCCCAAGTTTAATAGCTTCTATCCCCTAATGTAATTCTTATTAATATTAATCATCCATATTACTTTGACCCAGCCCATCTAGCATTGGCCGCACATACCCAACACAGGTGAGAAAGAGAGAGTGTGTGTGGGTGAGGGTTTGGGTTTTATAATCTATTATAACAATTTCTTTAAGCAAATCAACCCTAAATTTTTAACCAAAACAACTAGCCAATAACCCTATACCCTACTAAATCCCACGTGATCAGCCTCATACCCTATTAAAAGGACCTAGGGCTACTCTATTTCACAGCAAAACGAGAACAACTCAAACACGCGCCGCCCTCAAGCTTCTTCACGCAAACAACCCCAAGCCCGCCGCTTCACTTGCGTTCTCCAGCCATAGCTCGTCACCGGCCAACCCCCATCTCTTCCCCGACCTTCCTCTCTCCCCTGGCCGCCATATCCTCGTTGTAAATCCGCCGAAAACCGCCCCACCCCGCTGTAAACCGCAGCAACAGCAGCAGAGGCTGTCGCCGCCACTGCCGCCGCCGCAGGCCGCCACTCCCCTCCGCTGTGAGTCCCCTCTGACCCCCCTTGCATTGTTGTCTCAGCCCCAGGCCGCTGCAAGACTGGAACAGCGAGGGAGCTCGATGTTTTGTGTTTTACCGACGTATCGTCGCGTCGTATCGTCGATTCGCCTCCCCCCTCGCTGTTGGGGTCTTCCGTCAACCCCCTACTACTCCTAGGGATGTTTTCCAACGTCACAATCATCTCCTACGACGCTCAACGTCGTAGACCTTGCGTGCGTCAAACTGTTCGTTCCGGTTAGTTGTTACGGCTTCCCGGAAGCCGTAGAAACGTCTACCAACACCCTACTCGCTGTTGGAATCTTGATTCGCTGTTTTGGTCATTGCCCGAGGATTGGCAATCGTGGAATCTTAAATTGGAATCTGGATTTGGAGCGCGTTCTTTTATTCCAACCCCTGGCGTCGCTACCCGACGCCAGTATAGCTCTCGCGTCGTGTAAGTGTAAATTTCTGAACACTTAGGACCCCCACCCCAACCATGTTAAGCATGATAAAAATCGGTATTTTTATTGTCTGATAATTCACTAATAAAGATAACTTAATTTGGGACTTTAGGCTGGTGGATCTGAGCACGTAGGTAGTTTGGACTTTTGGACGGTGTATTCAGACGTCGGGTTACAGGCAAGTGAAACTTGCCCGTTGCTTGTTTAGGCCATGTTTTAGGCCACTTTTTTTACCGTAGCGTAAAAGAGACTAGGCAGTGAAATGATAGCTGCCTAGACGCCTATTTGATCTAGTTTGACAACGAAACTAGATCCGTCACCTCACTTGATCTAGCTTGACAACGAAGCTAGACCCAACCCCTTTTACTTGTTTTGTTCATGATGCCATGTCATCCATACATTTGTAACTGCCATGTTTAAATTCCTTATCTGTATGCATTGAAATTACAGCTTGCCATGTCATGCCATCCATGTCTGATTGTTGCATTCGTAGCACACGCTACTATACTTGTACTTGCTTGTCCAGGCTAGGCACATGCGTTGCAGGCACAACCCTATGCCAAATACACTTCCTGGCTCATGATCCAGAAGCAGGCCATTTGTGTTGGTCAAAAGTCAATGCCCGATACACGTGGAGGGGTAGGGTTGTGCGACCACTCAGCGTAGAAGTGTGCCCGTACAGCCACTTCAGCTGTAAGGCGTGAACTCTGTGCACGACATGAAAACGTGACTTGTGATTGTTAGTAGTTGCTACTCTTGCTATGCCATGCTAGATGCTTGTTGTACTTGTTTTCCTTCCTGTTGCACTCATACTATAACTGCCAAGTCATTGCATAAATTTTAGAACTGCTAGGTTGTTTACTTTTCTTTTAGCTTCCTTGCACAAGTCTTTTGTAAACTTGCTGACATGTGCCCCTCTCTCTTTTGGGTGTCACATGTTAGACCCTGAGCCAGAGACCGTTGCTGAGGATGAGGTGTTCATTGACGCTGAGCCTGAGCCTACGTTTGACGAGGAGTTTGTGGACACCGGTGACCAGTCTTAGAGACTGTTCTGAGTTACTTCTGTTTTAGGTTGCTGTTAGTTGTCGGTGCGTAGCACCTTTGCTTTCTGTACGTTGTACTTTTGTTGGCCATGCTTGGGCCTTTTAGACTCTTTTCTTTCCAGCCTGGTGGCTTTTCTGTGATGTTGGAACTTATTTATTTTGGACATTCTGAGATATTTTTATCTGTCTCTCTTTCCTTATTTATAATTGTTGTTCTGCTTCGCATTTGCAAGGACCTGAACTCCATTAAATCCAGACGCTTTACAGACTGGAGCCTCACAGCTCCAAGTCTGAGCGGACCTTGACGTGCGTTTATATTTCATATATTTGCGCACGTTTTCTTCCGTGTTTTTCCGTATTTTACCACCGTCTTATATTCGTTTTCTCGTGTTTTCTTGTTTTCTTTCACTTTTCCGTGTTTTTCGTATTTTACAGGAGTTTACTGGCATAGGGGATATAAAACGATGATATCATGAGTCCCTAGAGCAACGGGAGGAGTCACGCGTGATCCCGGGGGTCAAACGACGAAGATCGCATCTTTCAGCCCCTCACCCGACCGGTTGGTCACTTCCAACCGATCGGGTGATGCACGCGTGCACCACCCGGACACAAGTTGGAGCAGCCAAGAAGTCACACGGTCGGTTCAGTGACCGGTTCAAACGCCCCAACTCTCTGGAATTCTGACGTTGAATGCCAACCGATCGGGTGACTTTCACCCGATCGGTTCACCTGTAGCCGATTCTCCGAAGCCACGACACGGAGAGATCAACCGACCGGTTCACCCGACGACACGAAGATCCAACCGACCAACTTCAACCTTCAACCGACCGTGCCGTGGTGACCAGGTGGAATCCTATTCTGCGATGCCGAAGAAACAAAGCAGGTCACCCGATCGGGTGACTTTTCACCCGATCGGGTGATTTCGTATTCTATATATATGACCCCTAGGTTTTCCAGAAACGGGAGTTGTTATTTTTTGATGTTTTTTCTCTCTCTTGACGGCTGTAATTTTTCAGATATTTGTAAGTTTTCCGATCTTTTTCAAAGTTTAATATAGTGTTATTAGCATTGTTCTTACTGCTTTTCAATCGCCTGATCATGATTTTTACGGTCGATTTCTATTTAGATCGCTTTTTACTAAATATGTGTGAGTAGTTCCCTAATCTGGGATTTCGGCAGAAACCCCTTCGTTGGTTCTTCACGATGCGTCCATAGGACTAGGAAATCGATAGGGATTAGGAATCTAACGGTTACGTGGGGTGTTTTATTGTCATCGGCGGGAAAAAGACCGCCTTTGACCGTTGGGCCAAGGGGGAATAAACTTGGCGGTTGACTCCCTAGCCATAGCTCACGCCCTTAGCGTTGACGTCGAATCTTAGCACGCGGGAGCGGCAGGATGAGACATTGGGAGTTATCGTTGCGAGCTTAGTGCTCCCGGAGTCAGTCAATGTTAATGGACACTGGAGTGCCCATTGACCGAACCCGGGAAGTCCGACGTATCATCCTGGGCACCGACCGGAATATCGGGCCCATGGGACGCTGGTACCACTCTTAGAGGCAACGTTCACCATTAGACCCTAATTCCGATCGTTATCCTACCCGTAGGCCGTATCGGCGAGAATCGCACGATAGGGTGGAAACCAAAGTCCCGGGTTTTTCCTTTATATAGCATATACCTTGCATTCCATTTACCGTGACAACCCCTCATTCGATTCAAGCTAGCTCGCCCATGGGGGTGAATTTGATCCTCTTTGACACAAGCACATCCACGCCTCCCTGAGTTCGACCCCCAAGCCACACTACAACACCGTGCGCTTGCGGTTACAAATATTTAAATCTCACACCCCCAATCTTATCATTGCACACATCAAAAACACACATAAGCGGGGGACGTCAAGCTTTATGGCGCCGTTGCCGGGGAGGCAACGTGCTTGTTATTTTTGGATTTCATGAACCCTTGTGTCTAGCTCTTATCCCTACCTCGCGATAATTTTCGCATTCTTCTTTTTCCTTTTTATCTTCTTATTTTTATTTTTATTTTTTATCTTATCTATTTCTTTCCCACTTTTCGCTTCACGGGTGTTTGTTGTTTTTCATGCGCAGGAGTTCAAGAAGTCTCGACGACTTGATCCCCGTTGATCCAGAGATAAACGCCACTCTAAGGCGTTTGGCCACCGAGAAGCGAAGAAGAGAGGATCCTGAAACCATGGGGGAGAACACCCAGCCTCACAAGTCCCTGCTGGAGTACTCGATGCCATCCATCGAGTCCACCTCCGCCATCCGTCCTCCAGCTATTGCGGCACAAAGCTTCGAGCTTAAGCCGTCTTTGGTGACGTGGATCTAGCAGGATCAATTTTCGGGTGCACCCATGGAGAGCCCCATTGAGCATTTGGACTCCTTCTTAGAGAAATGTGACACCTTTCGGATAAACGGTGTCACAACTGAGGCGATCTGACTGAAGCTACTCCCCTTCTCTCTGCGAGATAAGGCCAAGCTGTGGCTTAGGGGGAAGGACCCGAATACATTCAACACCTGGGAGAAGCTCTCAAATGCTTTCCTGACGAAGTTCTTTCCTCTGGGGAAGACCATGAAGCTGAGGAGTGAGATCTCCTCCTTCTCCCAGGCCAGCCACGAGTCCATGCACGAAGCCTGGACCAGATACAAGGAGATGCAGCGAAGATGTCCCCACCATGAGCTCCCCAAGTTGCAGATCATAAATATCTTCTATAATGGGTTGAGGGACGATCTGAAATCTTCCATGGACGTCGCGGCTGGAGGGTCCTTTATGTCAAGAAGCGAAGAAGATGTCAGGAACATTCTTGAAAATATGGCATCCAACAATGAGCGGTGGTGTGACTAGAGATCCACACCTAGATCTGGGGGCATCCATAGGGTCGAGGACGTCGACAAATTGTCGAGCAAGTTTGACTTGCTGTCGACCCAGATCTCCGCATTGATGGTAGGCGTCGGTAGCACCGGTACACAACAGATTACTGTGGTGGAATCCAAAGTTTTTGGAGAATTCGACGGTGGTGACATCTCACCACCGTTGGATCAGGCGAGCGCATTATTTTACAATCCTACGGGGAATGCGCCTTTTCCACCATGAACCAACTCCAATCCAGCCTACTCTCCTAACAACCAGAATCATCCCAGCCTTAGTTACCGGGCGCCATATCAGCAGCCGACTCAGCAGCAACAACAACAGATATATCAGCCGGCTAGGCCCCAGCAGCAGTTTCAGCAACAGTAATTTCAGCAGCAACAACCTCCACAACAATATCAGCAGTATGCTCCAAGGAATCAGCAGCCCATCCAGCAGCAATATGGCCAGTAGAGGGCCATCTCTCCGGTTAAGTCCATCTTGACTCAATACATCGCCAACCAGGAGAAGATAAATCTGAAGCTGGAGATGGGACAGATAGTCCTCACTGATCAGGTGACCCAGCTGGGGTTACAAGTGGCGAACCTTCAGAGGCCGCAGAACCTATTACCGCCACAGCCTGAGGTGAACCCGAGGGGGGTAAATCGGACCTTGGCGCTCATGCATGAGCATGAGAACGTGTCTGCCATCGTCTTGAGGAGCAGAACGCAAATGCCCACGAGAGTGCCCCCCAAAGGACCGGAAGCATTGTTGGTCGTGGAACGACCAATTGAGAAATTAAATGACGACGGTGCTTCGTCGCCAAGGCCAACTACTCCGGAGGGAGTCCATGGAGAGGAGAAGAAAAAAGATGAGGAAGGGAACCTCAGAGTGTTCAAGCCCGTTGTGCCTTTTCCACAACGGCTTGCCCAAGCCAAGATTGATGAGAAGTATGGCAAATTCTTTGCCATGGTGAAAGATCTGAGCCTACAAATCCCCTTCCTCGAAGCCATCGATACAATTCCCTCATACGCCAAATTTCTAAAGGACTTGGTGACAATGAGATCGAGAAAGGAGAAGGTCGTATTAACGACGGAGTGCAGCGCCCTCATTCAGCGTGCAAATCCGCCCAAGCTCAAAGACCCAGGAAGTTTCTCCATCCCTTGCTCTATTGGGGAAGTGCAAATCCAGAGGGCGCTCGTCGATCTAGGAGCGAGCGTCAGTCTAATGCCCCTGTTGCTATACAAAAGAATAGGGATGGGAGACTTGGAACCCACCGGCATGACATTACAGCTTGCTGACCATTCAGTCAAGTACCCGGTGGGAGTAGTAGACGACCTCCCCGTTGATGTGAGAGGAGTACAAGTACCGGTGGATTTTGTGGTGATGGACATGCCAGAAGATAAGCACACCCCTATTATCCTTGGACGGCCCTTTATGGCAACCACCGGAGTTTTGATAGACGTGAAGAATGGGAAGCTTTCCCTCAACGTCAGCCAAGAAAAAGTCGAATTTGACTAGGGGTTGTCGATGAAGCACCTCGATCCTCCGGATGATCCTAGTATCAATGCACTGGAGCTGGAAGAAGAGAGAGCTGTGGAGGCAAGCTCCTGGGAAATTCTCTCGAGAAATCCCCCCGACCACTTGGGAGACCATGGAGAGCAAGTTGGCTCACCAAAGAAAGAATTTGTTGATGAGGCGGTTGATCGGTCCATATTTTACACCTTTTTTCTGCATATTTGCATGCCATTTCGATCACCCATATCACGCTTTTCACAAGTATTCGACGATATTGCGTTACTTTTCACTATTTCTTGTTTTTGTCGGATTTCAGGAAATATGGAGCGATCGGGAGCAAAAAGGAGCTTAAGGGACTTGCACCCATTCCGGAGCGTCACCCAAGGCTCTTTTCAGGGCTCTTCGGTGATGGGAGACGGGTGGAAGAAGAAGGAACTCCGTAGGAGCGACGAGGAGGAGAAACAGAGAAGATTGGGCATTTTCAGCATGCCACTCGGCCGAGTGAAGGAGTCACTCGGCCGAGCAAAGAAGCCCGCTCGGCCGGCCAGATCGGACACGCAGCAGATTGAGTATCAGCGTGCACTCGACCGAGCATCGCCATCCCACTCGGCCGAGCATGGAGACACCACTCGCCCGAGTGGCATCACGACGACGGCAAGCAAAAATCCCAGACTTACTGGAATCCGTCAGGCGATTGAGGGTTCCGACTCGGCCGATTACCGAATGCCCCTCGGCCGAGTGAGTAAAGCCACTCGGCCGAGTCACCTCCGAAGACAGGCCCCCAAGACCCCTGACTTACTGGAATTTTACAGGGTCTATCACTCGGCCGAGTAGAGAAGCCCACTCGACCTAGTAGAGAAGTCAACTCGGCCGAGTGATGCCGAGGACACGCAGCGCCCAGATTTTCAGACAGCCTCCTACTCTTTTAAAACCTGCTATCATTCCAGCAATAAAATTATTTTTCTCATATTTTATATGGATAGTAGACTTTATGACGGTTCCAACGCCATCAAGAACGCGCAAATCGGAGGTCGGATGAAATCTGGAGAATTTCTGCAAGTTGACGCTGCAGTGCTGGAATTTCCACTCGGCCGAGTCACAGTTTCCACTCGGCCGAGTCGGCGACGGGCCCAGATTTTAAGTTGCGGTTTGGGCTGTTTTTGGGCAGGAATTTTGAGGGGTTTTCTAGGGTTTCTTGCTAGGGTTTTGGGGGAGTATTTAAGGGGTTTGTAGCCACCATTAGAGGGGATCCCCATTATGTTTTATTAGAGTTATTTTTAGAGGTTAGGCCATGCCCTAGGCCCCCTCTTGGATCAAAAAGCTTGTATTTGGATTGGAATTCTTCATCAAAGCTAAGTATTTCTATTCTTATTATTTGAATCTTTGATTTGCTATCTTTTTACATGCAAGCAATTGTTTTTATTGATTCCTATATCGTTGTTGCTATGCTTGAGTAGATTTGATGTTCTAGGGCTTGTGGATGAACCCTATGGATCTAATTTCATATTTGTGATGAATGAATTTCTAAATTAGTAGAATTTCTAGGAGGTTAGGTTGTGATTGATTTATTACGGATAGCTAGGGATTTCCATCGATCTAGGGTTTGCAAGAGATTGGATTCTAATCGATGGGAAGGCCTAGATATTCGATTTAGGTTTACAATTGGGTTTCTCTAGATTTGGTTTGCAAGAGATTGGACCAAAGCTAGGATTTTTAATTGTAAATCTATACACATATTCGTTTGCAAGAGATTGGACGAATACGAACTATCACAACCTAGATCGTAACTCGAGTTTGCACGAGAGTGGGCTCGAGGAGCGATTGAACGATGACGTCGATCTTCATGCTAGTGGCTTAGGTTAGGGTTTGCAAGAGATTGGGCTCTAATCTAGGTTGCTATAGACCGGCAATAGCGCGAGAGCGTGAGCTTGGTTCTATATTCAGTTACGACTAGTTCACCTCAATGCAAGTCTAGTAATATTGAGATTCACTATTTACGATGATGTATGACGATCCGTAGTGGGAATTCCCTAGCCCTAGACGTATTTATTTGATTTTATATCCCCATACTTTGCCCGACGATTGTGACAGGATCGCCGCAAGGCAAATTCCCACTTTTATTGTATTGTATCTGAATCGATATTTTATCCGACTTCTTTATCTCCGACACCGACATCCACCACCATTTCCATTATATCACACCATCGCCATCTCCACCAATAAAACGTTCGTAGTCAAACCAACCTAGGATAGATTGGAGCCAACACCACCTCCTCGTGTTCGATACCCGCTTGCCACTTTGCCGTGCGCTTGCGGTAAAACTACAGTCGTTCTCCGGGTGTGTATCCGGGGCCGACCGAGTCTTTGGTCGTGCTCTTGGGTTGTATATCCGGGGCGACCAGCGGTCGCCTGACATGTGATCCCTCCCGGATTCCCAAAAGCTCCTCCCACGAAGAGAAAAGGCAAAGGGCCCATGGGGCTCACCAGAGATGAGGTTCGGGTCCTTAAACGAGTGGCGGAGGACGCCAATATGAAGGAGAAGCCCACGGACCCCGTCAACAAAGGGTGGGTGGTCGAGCAAGTTTTCTTATCACCACCGGCTACACCAAGAGCTACCAGCCCTGGAGATGAAGCGATGCCAGACTTTGGGCATCACCCGTATCGCCCACCTTGAACATCGTCAACGGGCGTCGAGCTAATGAAGTTAAACAAAAGCGCTTCATGGGAGGCAACCCATGCTCTAAACCTTTGCTTCAAATTTTTAGGACTATTTTTAACTTTATTTTATCTATTTTTAATAAATAAGTCAAGCCGCAAGAACTTCCGTTGAGGGACTAAGGCCGTTTGTGCACTTTTGCAGAAAACAAGGCCCCAACCGATCGGTTGATAACTCACCTGATCGGTTGGGATGTATCAGCTAACGGCCATATCAGTCACTCAACGAACCGATCGGGTGAAGCCGGCCAAGACCGGGTGACAGACCGTGTAGTCTGTATAGAAGTCTCGGGAATTTCGGGGAATTGGTCAACCGATCGGGTGAAGATACGCGAGACCGGTTGGCAGACCAGGTAAACTGGGCTGAATTCTTGGGAATTTTTGGGAAATGATCAACCGATCTGGTGATGAGAAGCATGACCGGGTGATAGACCGGGTGAGCTGCACCGAACTCTCGGGAAAATTTGTGGAGCGGCCAACCGATCGGGTGAGTTATCAACCGACCGGTTCGCCTGTAGCGTTTCTTCAGCTGAAAATCTAGACCTAAAAGTCAACCGATCGGGTGAAAACTCACCAGATCGGTTCGACTTAAACCCTATAAATAACCCCCCCCCCCCCCCCCCCCCCGGTTCGTTTTTCTCGCCCGATCTCACCGTTTTCACCGGCGTTTCGTCTCCCCCAACTTCCCAACGACCGAAAAACCTCTCCCACGACCTCCACTCCCCCCTCTAGCCTCTCTCTCCACCTACCTCTTCCATCTCTCCTTCGTTCTCTCTCCCTCTCTTTCCCCCATTTCGATTTCTCAAACCCTAATCCCCCATTTTCGGATTTTTTTCGCTGAAGATAAGTGCCGCGGCTCCACACTCCGTCCGATTGCACGGTATTGGGGTCAATTTCAAGTAAGGAACTACTACCTCTGCTGGATAACTTCGCTCCATTGCTCAAGTTTACTTTTTACCCTAAAATTTCTAACCGCTTGATTGTTTGTGTGTGCGTGAATTTTTCGTGTTCTACAATCATTTGCATCACTCTCACACACTCACTATGGCCCGGGATCGTGATAAGGGGAAGGGTATCATGCGGGAAGAGGAACCGTCTCGAAAGAGACACAAACAAACACGTCCTCCTCCCAATACACCACGTGCACTATCACTAGCCCCTCCCCCACCTGTTATACCCCCTCCGGACCCAATGTTGGGCCCGCATGTGTATCAATTTAGGAACCAAGAGCACAAAGACTTCTACTATAGACTTGATGCTCGGGGGCATCTATCGACCAAGTTCGCACACACCCAATCGATTATCCATCGCGGTGTCTTCACCGAGGTCGAAACTCTTTTCACGAACCTAGGTTGGTTAGCCTTCCTGAACACCACCGCGGTGTCCTACCTGTCCCTCACACTTGAATTTCTTTCCTCACTCGTTTGTGAGTCGGGGTCGACCGTCATTTTCCGGGTGCGTAACAAAACCATCCACACTCACCTGAACACGATTAATGATATATTTGGTTTCCCCATCCTTGGGGACGACGCTATCCGACACTACGAATACCCGCCCGAATTTGACGTCGATAACTTTTGGTTCCGCCTCACCGTACTCCCTCGCTATCCCTGAGGTAAGGCCAAGGCCTCCTCAATCATCCATCATATATTCCGTCTGGCCCATCGGATCATATCCTCCGCATTTTTCCCCAGGGATGAGTCAGGCACCATGACCATCCCTGATCTTTTCATTCTATGGGCCATGACTTTCCCCTTCGTTCGTGATGATGATGGGATTAGCTTTAGGGCCCCTACTGTCCCCGTCCATGCCGACGACTGGCTTATTTATAAGCTCCTAGAGATTAGTCGGGCCGGCAAGGGCAAGATTTGTTGTGGGGGAATAATCACTATCATTGCTTCTTATCCCCAATTTAATATCAACATCCCCCGAGGTCTTCCCGTCGCCGCAGGACCCTCACGTCTAGATCTTGATGTCCTGCGGCATATTCATATGATTAAGCCCCTTCCTGATCGTCGTTTCGAATTCAACTACGGCCATCCCCCTCGCCCCTAAACCATTCTCCCCAACCCCACTCGCATGAATATTGCTGTAGTGGCGGATTGGACTTTTCCGCCCGATCCCGAGTTTCTAGCGGGGTTGCGCCTTCCTTTCTTTCCCCCGGATGCACGCAGACCACCTTCCCCTGCCGCCCACTTAGGCGAGCAGGATATTCCTACGTCCCGGGGAGATATCGGGGCTGGCCCGAGTCACACCACCCGTACTCCTGGCCCTATCACTGCTGAGGATCTTTCTGCGGCCATCTCCGGCCTTGTGTCCAGTGTCGGCATGACCACCGCCACCGACACTACTTCCACATCACTTCCCGGCACCACTTTCGCTTCACGTCAGTCCACTTCTTTTGGTCACCGCCAGGCCTCAGCTCGCCTTACTCTCGAGGCCGAGGTCGCTGCTCTCAGTGATCTTACCAGGTCCTCTGTCCCCTTGGACCCATCACCATCCTCCTTTCTCACTCACCCACGTTTCCTCGCGCTTGAGAGGAACGTGGCCGCCATCCTCCGCCTTCTCACTCACCTCCACGGACCACCACCACCCACACCACACCCTTCACCACCACCTTCACCACCTCGACGATCGTCACCTCCCCCATCACACTCTTCTCCTCCACCATCCCACCCATCCCCACATCCTTCACCCCCACCTAGGCGATCATCCCCCCTCCCACATCTATTCCCATCCCAGTATCCACGACTCCTCTCACGACCACTTCTGTCGCCCCCACACCACCTCCTCCCTCCTCTGCCGTCACTGCCTATGTGCGCCGCAAGAAATTGCAGGTACACCCCAGATCTCTACCACCGCCACCCACTACCGTCACCATCACACCTTCTCCCCCCATTTCTATCCCTTTTACCACTGCCTTGATCGTCGTACTTCCACCACCACCCACCTCCACCGACACTTCACCCATCATTCACACCCCCACTGCACCTATTCCTCCACCTCATTCCCCACTTCTCCGCACACCCCCTGCCTCCCCCGACCACCCATCCACACCCTCTTCTGAGGAGGTCGAGGACTCCCCATCTCTTGCTTTTTGATTTCATTTTGTTTTCTGACCTCCCCCTTGCATATCTCTGCATTTTCACGATCACATCATCTTGCTAGCACTGTCTCGTCTAGCTTGGGGGAAGTCAAATTTTTGGGTGTGCTATCGTGTTTCGTTTTACTTTGTGTGTTTGTTTATTTGTCATGTCGTATGATTTTTATTTCTTTTATTTATTTTTTTATTTTTATTTTCTTTTCTGTTTATATGTCGTGTGGTGTGCTTTTTATTTTTATTTCTTATTTCCAGTCTCATTTGTGTGGCTTTCTTGTTTTTCGTGTCTTTTTGTGTCTGTGCGTATCCCCCCCCCCCCCCATATTCATTGCCCTCCCGTATTTAATTCTATTGCATTAAGAGCAATGCAAGCTTCAGCTTGGGGGAGTCGCACTTCGTGCGTCATTTGTCTCTTTTTCTTCGTTATTTAAGTCGTTTTTCTCCATCTTTTTCTTTTTCTTTTCTTCTTTTTATCTCTTTCTCCTAGAGATGAACCCTATGATGAATTGCCACAAAATCACACACACCTAGCATGGCATCGATAATCACACTCACTAGCCCTAGGATATCGAGTCCTCTTGCATTTCATGCATCGTGGATCCACTTATCTTTTTGTGAGTCGTGCGTCGTGCCTAGCTGTGTGCTGTGCTTCTACTTTGTGATTTTACTTTATATACATATCCAGGAATGACCCCTAGATTATCATGCTTTGATTTGAATTTGCGGTATTTATTTATCCTGTCTGCTTCTGCATGCTTTATATATATCGTGTATTTCATTTCGCATGTGTCGGGATTCCACAATTAAGGACTAGGATAACCCATTTAGCCCATGCTCTAATTAGCGAGTATTGTTTCCTTTGCCCAAGTGTTTAGAATCCGATTTCTTTTTTTTTACTTGGTGCAAATCCCCTCGTCGTGTACCGTTCTCCCACTTGGGAGAGTGCACATGTGTATAGCCAAAAACCCAAAAATCCAAAAAAAAAAGAGAGAAAAGAAAAGAAAAACCCAAAAAGAAGAGAAAAGAAAAGAAAAAAATTTGTATAGCCAAAAAGCCAAAAATATACAAATACCCAAAACCAAAAAAAAATTTCCGTGTGAATATTTTCCTACTTGCCGAGAATAAAGGGAAGGTGAGAATTTGCACCGAGTGTCCTACTCCACATCATCTCAACCCCCATCGGTTTCGAAAACACTTGGCTTAGGAGCTTTTTAGCTATTATCTAGGCTATAGTGTGGTGATTTCCTTAACCCTAGTTGTGGAGTCCCTGACGCATGATATGTTTCGATTCTCTCTCTATTCTCATGCATGCTTGAACTACTTATATTCACCGCTTTATTTAATTCGAATAGATATTTGGGTCATTTCCTGGATTTGTGTATATCGAGCTTTATCGCACATCGTAGATAGTGACACCGTCTACTAGCACACGATCACACTCACTCGCGCTTCACCGCGTGGGCCCACGGCACTTGTCTGGACTCGTATTCCTTGGTTTAGTGATGCGATTTGGCATTTGTTTGCTTGGTGTGTCGTTTTTTATTTTGTTGGCCCTGACGGGCGATCTAGGCTATAGAGTTTTCTTTTTCTCTCTTTCTCTCTATTTTCTCTCTCTGAGCTCCTACTCTCACTCGTCTTCCTCGAGGACGAGGAAGAGTTCAGCTTGGGGGATTTTGACGTGCGTTTATATTTCATATATTTGCGCATGTTTTCTTCCGTGTTTTTCCGTATTTTACCACCGTCTTATATTCGTTTTCTCGTGTTTTCTTGTTTTCTTTCACTTTTCCGTGTTTTCGTATTTTGCAGGAGTTTAATGGCATAGGGGACATAAAACGACGATATCATGAGTCCTCGGAGCAACGGGAGGAGTCACGCGTGATCCAGGGGGTCAAACAACGAAGATCGCATCTTTCAGCCCCTCACCCGACCGGTTGGTCACTTCCAACCGATCGGGTGATGCACGCATGCACCACCCGGACACAAGTTGGAGCAGCCAAGAAGTCACATGGTCGGTTCAGTGACCGGTTCAAACGCCCCAATTCTCTGGAATTCTGACACTGAATGCCAACCGATCAGGTGACTTTCACCCGATCGGTTCACCTGTAGCCGATTCTCCGAAGCCACGACACGGAGAGATCAACCGACCGGTTCACCCGACGGCACGAAGATCCAACCGACCAACTTCAACCTTCAACCGACCGTGCCGTGGTGACCGGGTGGAATCCTATTCTGCGCTGCCGAAGAAACGAAGCAGGTCACCCGATCGGGTGACTTTTCACCCGATCGGGTGATTTCGTATTCTATATATAGGACCCCTAGGTTTTCCAGAAACGGGAGTTGTTATTTTTTGCTATTTTTTCTCTCTCTTGACGGCTGTAATTTTTCAGATATTTGTAAGTTTTCCGATCTTTGTCAAAGTTTAATATAGTGTTATTAGCATTGTTCTTACTGCTTTTCAATCACCTGATCATGATTTTTACGGTCGATTTCTATTTAGATCGCTTTTTACTAAATTGTGTGAGTAGTTCCCTAATCTGGGATTTCGGCGGAAACCCCTTCGTTGGTTCTTCACGATGCGTCCATAGGACTAGGAAATCGATAGGGATTAGGAATCTAACGGTTACGCGGGGTGTTTTATTGTCATCGGCGGGAAAAAGACCGCCTTTGACCGTTGGGCCAAGGGGGAATAAACTTGGCGGTTGACTCCATAGCCATAGCTCACGCCCTTAGCGTTGACGTCGTATCCTAGCGCGCGTGAGCGGCAGGATGAGACATTGGGAGTTATCGTTGCGAGCTTAGTGCTCCCAGAGTCGGTCAATGTTAATGGACACGGGAGTGCCCACTGATCGAACCCGGGAAGTCCGACGTATCATCCTGGGCACCGACCGGAATATCGGGCATATGTGACGCTGGTACCACTCTTAGAGGCAACGTCTCACCATTAGACCCTAATTCCGATCGTTATCCTACACGTAGGCCGTATCGGCGAGAATCGCACGATAGGGTGGAAACCAAAGTCCCGGGATTTTCCTTTATATAGTCTATACCTTGCATTCCATTTACCGTGACAACCCCTCATTCGATTCAAGCTAGCTCGCTCATAGGGTGAATTTGATCCTCTTTGACACAAGCACATCCACGCCTCCCTGAGTTCGACCCCCAAGCCACACTACAACACCGTGCGCTTGCGGTTACAAATATTTAAATCTCACGCCCCCAATTTTATCATTGCACACATCAAAAACACGCATAAGCGGGGGACGTCAGACCTTCTCACGTCTCGCCTCCATTTTAGGGAAGCGGGGCGTGACAGGTTTTGTTGGTGGCCCATGCAGGTCCTCTTGCAACTGCGAATTATCAAAACAACGATAATAATTATAGGATGTCCAATAGATAAATTTTGACATCCGAGTCATAAGCTTTGAGTCTAATTTATATCGTTTTCCCATGTCATTAGATGGCAGGAAGACAACAGACCCGAGCTGGTGGTGGGCCCAATCGTGCTGAGGTGCTAGATAGAGAGCCCACCAATGCTGAGATCATGAGGATGATGCATCAGATGATGCAGGTGCATCAGGGTATGCTTCAGAATACCCAGAATGCCTCTCGCTTCGAGCCAGGAGCGAAGCAGTTTCGGGAGATGGGCCCGACTTACTTTGATGGATCTGAAGGACTGTTGGCTGCTGAGGAGTGGATCAGGAATACTGAGGATAATCTGAAGATGTCAAAGAACAACCCGGCTGGATGGGTTGAATTGGTGAAGAAGCAGCTCAGGGATAATGCCTGCAACTGGTGGGATGCAGAAGAGGAGCTGTTGGTGAAGCCGATACCTTGGGCTACTTTCAAGTCCAGGTTCGATGAGGAGTACTTTCCGAAGGCTGCCAGGAGGGAGATGTTGCAGCGATTCATTGAACTAAAGCAGGGAAGTCTGACGGTGGACAAGTATCATCAGGAGTTCACCAGGCTGAGTCGCTTCGCACCGAAGATGGTGGAGGATGCTGAGGAGAAAGCTCAGAGGTTTCTGCAGGGTCTTTCCTTAGACTTGCAGCGCCTGATGTCTTCGTTAGATCTGGAGTCATATCAGAAGTTGCTGGTAGCTGCTAGGAGACAGGAGCGGATTGTGAATCAGAAGAGAGGGCAGACTTCTGGAGCTGGGAAGAGGCCTATGGAGCATGCCAGAGCAGTGGTTAGGCCAGGGTTCAAGCCTAACCAGCCAGTGTAGTTAAAGAGGCCTGGAGGGCCTACTCTGAAGACTTGCCATTTCTGCGGCAAGACTGGCCACATCAAGGAGCAGTGCAGGAGATTTCTGGGGCAGTGCCTGATTTGTGGAGCCGCTACTCATGTAGCGAAGGATGGTCAGTATGCGAACCAGACGAGGAGAGCACCAGATGGAGCACAGCTACAGAGGGGACCAGTTGCAGCTCAGCCATTGCAGCAGAGAGCACCAGTACCTACAGGACGTGGAGCAGCCCTCGTTCCACAGAATCAGGCTTTTCAGCAGGCCATGCAGCCGAGGAGGCAGGCTTTTCTGATGACGGCTGTGGAGAGCGAGGCTGTGGATAAAGTTATCGCAGGTAACCCTCTGTCTAGTTGTTTCCTTCCTTAGTTAGTTTTGGCGTGTTGGATTATGTTTGGTTGCTTGAATATATTATGTTTGCTAGAATAGGGTTTGATTGTTAGATTGTTTGTTAGGTGTGATTTTGGTTTGCACATTTCCTGCAAGAGTCCTCTTCGACTCTGGTGCATCGATGTGAATTATATCTCGGAGCTTTGTGGACAAGCATTCCTTGTCGACTTCCCCTCTTCCCAAGAGTTGGGATATCGTTACAGGGAATGGCGTGATCTCTGTGCATCGTGGTTGCACGTCTTGTCCGTTGGTGGTCTGTGGACATGAGCTTTACGCTGACTTTATCATCCATGACATCATCAACTATGATGACGTCCTTGGGATGGACTGGCTTGGGAGCTTCTACGCCACGATCGATTGCCGGAGGAAGAAGGTGGTGTTCGAGATTCCAAGTTATCCGGTGTTCGAGTTCAGCCGAGGCAGCAGTTCGCTTGGTCCTGTCAGGTTTCGGGTCAGACCGGTGGAGATTGTTGCTATGCAGATGGAGCAGAGTAGACCAGCTGTGGTGCGAGGACGTCTTCCCCGAGGAGATGACTGGATTGCCGCCCGATCGAGCTCTTGAATTTTCGATTGATCTTATTCCGGGAGCGCAGCCCATCTCGAAGGCACCTTATCGTATGGCTCCGGCAGAGTTGGAGGAGTTGCATAAGCAGCTGGATGAGCTTTTGCAGAAGGGTTACATAAATCCCAGTATGTCTCCATGGGGAGCACCGGTTTTACGGGTGAAGAAGAAGGACGGTTCGCGTCGCATGTGCGTGGATTACCGGGAGCTGAATGTTGTGACCATCAAGAATAAATATCCATTGCCTCGTATATATGACATTTTTGACCAGCTTGGAGGATCGAGGGTGTTCTCTAAGTTAGATCTGAGGAGTGGTTATCATCAGCTCAAGGTGAAGAAGGAAGATATCTCGAAGACAGCATTCAGGACGAAGTATGGCCACTACGAGTTCGTGGTTATACCTTTCCGTGTAACCAACGCACCCGCAATTTTTATGAATCTGATGAATCTGATCTTCTACGACTTTCTAGACAAGTTCGTCGTTATCTTTATTGACGACATCCTGATCTACTCAAAGTCAGAAGAGGAGCATGCATCGCACTTGAGGACAGTGTTGGAGATTTTGAGGAAGCATCGTTTGTATGCTAAGTATTCCAAGTGCGAGTTTTGGCTGGACAGTGTTGCTTTTCTCGGACATGTGGTGTCAGGAGATGGAATTTCAGTGGATTCCGAGAAGATTAAGGCTATCAGAGAGTGGCCTGTTCCGTAGTCAGCGTCTGAGATCAGGAGTTTCCTTGGGCTTGCAGGTTATTATCGGCGCTTCATTAAGGACTTCTCCCGTATTGCTGGGTTGATGACCAGACTGACGCGGAAGGATGTACCATTTGATTGGTCTGATGATTGTGAGAAGGCCTTTTCTATTCTGAAGGAGAGATTGACGACTGCCCCTGTTCTTGTTGTGCCCGATCGGAGTGGAGGATTTGAGATCTTTTGTTATGCTTCTGGCAAGGGTCTCGGTTGTGTGTTGCATCAGCATGGGCACGTGGTTGCGTATCCTTCTCATCAGCTCAAGGCTCATGAGAAGAATTACCCGACACACGATTTGGAGTTGGCTGCAGTCGTGTTTACGCTCAAGATTTGGAGGCACTTCCTGCTGAGTGAGAAGGTGAAGATCTTCACCGATCACAAGAGCTTGAAGTACATTTTTACGCAGAAGGAGCTCAACATGCGACAGTGTCGATGGTTAGAGCTCATGGCAGACTAAGAGATTGACTTGCAGTATCACCCTGGCAAGGTGAATGTGGTTCCGGATGTGCTGAGCAGACTTCCAGCGGTGATGATGTTGACTTCGCAGTGGAGTTTGCAGCAGGATTTTTGCGAGTCTGGTATTGAGATTATTCTTCCTGGAGAGGCTTATTCGTTGATGTGTATGCAGATACAATCGACGATCGTGGATCGGATCAAGGTAGGTCAGGCCGGAGATCCGAAGCTGGTGAAGATTCGGGAGCAGGTAGAAGCCGGTCTGAGGACAGACTTCTTGATTCATGAGGATGGCTCGCTGAGGTATGGAGCCAGGTTGTGTGTACCTGCTGGGGATATCAG
Source organism: Scilla litardierei (assembly GCA_030789695.1). Lineage (NCBI taxonomy): Eukaryota > Viridiplantae > Streptophyta > Magnoliopsida > Asparagales > Asparagaceae > Scilla > Scilla litardierei. The sequence continues at coordinate 503 of JAULAV010002200.1, read as the reverse complement.
AGAGGAATTATTAATTGAGGCACACATTTCGCCGTATTCTGTACATCCGGGTGCTACCAAGATGTACAAAGATCTTCGCCTGAACTATTGGTGGCATGGTATGAAGAGGAGTGTGGCTCGTAGCGTAGCCAAGTTTTTGGTCTGTCAGCAGGTAAAGGCAGAGCATCAGCATACGGCAGGGTTGCTACAACCGCTTCCAATTCCAGAGTGAAAGTGGCAGCACATCAGTATGGACTTTGTGACTGGACTACCTCGGAGTCCGAAGCAGAATGATGCGATTTGGGTGATCGTAGACCGATTGACCAAATCCGCGCACTTTATTCCCTTTCGAGTAGGACAGTCCACTGAGACGCTAGCGAAGAGATACTTGGAGGTAAATTCTTTTACTCTCCATTTTTATTTCCTTCTCTAGTTTAGATAGTGATGTAACGTGAATCGTACAGGAGATCATACGACTTCACGGAGTCCCCGTGAGTATCGTGTCGGACAGACGAGATTCACGT
>JAULAV010002199.1:0-25000 GCA_030789695.1 Scilla litardierei | reverse complement strand
CAGCCCTTTGCTATTGAACGACTCTTGCAAACGAGCATCAGCCATAAGTCGAAGGGGCCACCCCTTTGCCCCTAAACGAATCTCTAAAACGAGCGCCAGTCGTAAATCGAAGGGGCCACCTCATCTCCACTAAACGACTCTCCTAAACGGTCTTCAGCCGTAAGTCGAAGGCGCCACCCCTTCTCCACTGGACGACTCTCCTAAACGTTCATCAGCCGTAAGTCGAAGGGGCCAACCCTTCACTACTTAACGATTCTCTCAAATGAGCGATATCCGTAAGTCGAAGGTGCCACCCCTTCGCTACTGAATGACTCTCACAAACGAGCATCAGCCATAAGTCGAAGGGGCCAATCTTTTGCTACTGAATGACTCTAGCAAACGAGAAGCAACCATAAGTCGAAGGGGCCACCCCTTTGCTAGTGAACGACTCTCGCAAGCGAGCGTTAGCCATAAGTCAAAGGGGCCACCCCTTTTCTACTGAACGACTCTCGCAAACGAGCGTTAGCCGTAAGTCGAAGGGGCCACCCATCCACTACTGAACGAGTTTCTCAAACGAGCTTCAGCCGTAAGTCAAAGGGGCCACCCCTTTGCCACTGAATGACTCTCCTAAATGGTCGTCATTCGTAAGTCGAAGGGGCCACACCGTCACTACTGAATGACTCTCTCAAATGAGCGTCAGCCATAAGTCGAAGGGGGCATCCCTTCGCTACTGAACGACTCTCTCACACGAGCGTCGGCCGTAAGCTGAAGGGGCCACCCCTTCGCAACTGAACAACTCTCTCATATGAGCATTAGCCGTAAGTCGAAGGGGTCACCCCTTTGCTACTGAACGACTCTCTCATACGAGCATCAGCCATAAGTCGAAGGGGCCACCCCTTCGTTACTGAACGACTCTTTCAAGCGTCAGCCATAAGTCGAAGGGACCATCCCTCGCTACTAGACGACTCTCGTAAATGAGCGTTAATCGTAAGTCGAAGGGGCCACCCCTTCGCTACTGAACGACTCTCTCAAACGAGCGTCAGCCGTAAGTCGAAGGGGCCACCCCTTCGCTATTGAACGACTTTCTTAAGTACCAGCCGTAAGTCGAAGGGACCACTCCTTTGCTACTGAATGACCAAAATCCACATATCTTCGACCATGGGTCAAGTGGATGTCTCCCTCTCTATGGACCATGGTTGTCAAATTATAAATGTGGTTCGATGGATTATCCTCGATCACCAAAGTAGCGACTAACCCATCGAAATGGACCATCCAGCATTGAGACCACCACAGGGCGTGAGCAGCAACAAACAAAGAGAGGCAATAGTATATAAGGATACACATGCCAATTCTCCTGTCACTTTCCTTTGCATTGGTACATTGCCCCCACCTATACATTCAAAAATTTCTACAAGTAGGCCAAAAACTAAAACCTCGAGATCTTACAGTGGCCGTTCAGGCCCTTGATCTCCATCTAGCACGGGCGTAGGCTCAGCCCCCCCCCCTAACGCCCGCTCTTGCTTCATTGCCAGCCATGGTGGTAGCCTCGTCTGCGGGAGCTGTCTCATCCACACCTCGGCTCGACTCATCATCACATTAGCTCGACTCATCCTCCCAAAGGTCCGAAATTATCACCGGGATCTCGTCGATCTCTGCGGAGAGGTCAGGAAATCGGTTCTTCATCTCCAATCGGCATCGCTAGTAACCTTGCTTATATAGCTCGTCAAAGTCGGAAAATGCATCCGTGAAATCCCATATCGCCTTCTCTGCAATGACATCGGCTTCGACTCTTTCCTCCAGCAGAGCATCTTCCGCTCGATCTCTCTAGGCGATTTGCTCAGCCTCCCTCCAACGAGACTCTCTTAGCTCGTGCTCAAGTTTCTGAATGACTAATGACCTCATCTCAGAGAGGTAGCTGATTCTTTCTAGCTCAGCCTGGGACTTCTCCACTCTCGACTTGACGGCCTCTAGGGTGACACCATGATCGGCTACCATCGGAGCTCGACAACTCAACACCACGGTCGCCACAAGAGCCTGCATACAACAATCGATGGTCAGCGTGTGTGCTGATATCAACATCGATAGATGCACAGAAGATAATTACCTGGACACTGGTAGGATGGCTATTGACACAAGCCGCTCATAATCGACCCTTTCCACGACAGTCATGTCCCGTGTAAGGGTCGCATTCTCGGTGATGCAGGAGGCAGTCCCATGTTGGATCTGGATCGTAACCTAGAGAGGGCGGTGAATAGGCTAATAAAAATTCTCGCGTAACCCACGAGAAATCACACGTAGTTATAAGCACAGGCAGGGTAATAAAATAGCAATCACAGAGTATGCACAGATATACCCTGGATCGGTCGTCCCACGACCTAATCCAGCCCCCTGAAAGCTAATACTAGATAGATATGTAATCCTTTACAGCTACAATGAGTCAAGATCCCAAATCTACTCTCACCTAGCTCGACGCACACCACACACTCTACACTCTCAATCTAGTCAGATGCTCTCCCTCCGTGACTACTCCCAAAGTCGTCAGGTCCCCAAAAAGTAACACAGATGGTAAATTTTTCCCTATAGAGATCGATACACAAATACACAAATATAAAGAGTTAACATTTCAGAAATGCTCAGTTCGTGTCTGTGTAGTCGTCTCTGTCAATCAGCACGTCGTCAGCTCCAATCTGACGCAAATGGTGTCTTGATCCGACTCCTAGATGTCAAGATATGGTTCAAATAGTATTCTGGTCTGTGCGTATAGCGTTACAGTTCAATTCAATTCACATGTGGTCTGTGCACACATCAACTCTTGTTGGACTTGAATTCTGTAGGCCAAATCAGTCCAAACGCATAGACTGCCTTAGAAAGCCAAAAGATCATGTGCACAATTTAATTCCCAATGTCCTTACTCCAACAACCAATTGATACTGCCTGAGACTTTAGCTATTTCATTGTACCTTTTAAATAATTCTCCTCATTTAATAATCAATTCACCCTCTTCCAATCTCCAGATGGCTTGCAGACCCTTTGATTGACGTAGAGCAATGAGGCTGCATGCTGTAGTCACGACAGAGGACGAATGGATGCGGCTGTATACTTGTCGGCGGTGTGGAGGGGCATCACACAGCAACAGGCGGCGATTCTTGTTGATGGCACGACGAAGCTCCCCACGGCAGCAATGGAGGTCGGAGGCTCGATGTCCGGCGATCGGCAGCATGTGGATTGCTTTCTCTGTCATCGAGCAATGATGGCACATGCATGTGGTGTCGTCGTCGACTCTGCTTGACAGGACGGCGTGGATCAGCAAGGGGAAGATCTCAGCAATATTTTCTGTCGATGGCGGGCAGATGATCAGTGGCGGTGGGCACTTGAACTCCCAATAAAAAAATCGGTTGTTTGACTTGGGAGACGAAGTGCGGCTGACAGCGATTTTGTTGAAGATGCAAAAAGGAAACCCCTTGATAATATTTCGGCCCAAAAATATGTGACTGTCCCCCAAAAGAGCAGACCAAAAAAATGATTTTGGGACATCAAGATTAGTGCGGCTCTGGAGAGATGATGATAGAGGTTCTTTTCGGCTGCCTTGGGGATTTATTTTGAAGGGTGCAGCTTGCGTAAAATTTGGCAGACTATGGTTTTTTTCTCTTTCTAGATCATATCTTTTATATGAATATTCCTAGGTTTTTTTGAATCGGCTAGGGTAGGCTTCTTCATTGTTGGTCGGCTAGGGCAATCTTGGCAATGGGAGATCCCTAGCAAAAAGGAATATGTATGGGAATAGGATAATGGAAGATCTTTCCCAATCTCTCTAATGATGTGATTAAAATCCAAATTAATATGAGACAATCCAATCCCCCTTTGACCAAGTCAAGATTGCTTTTATGAATAGCCAATCAGTCATCTCACATTTGCTATATGAATAGCACTTTCTCCCACACATTGATTTAGTCATCTCATCAGATAATTACGCTCTCGCCATTTCTGAAATACACTTAGCACACACGTTAAATATAACACAACGTTTGTCATCATCAAACTAGAGATCCTCGATCGTCGCTTCCAACGATCTCCCCCTTTTGATGATGGCAAACACATAAAATATTTGAGCAAATGAGTATGCGTGTGTGAAGTGTGATGAAGGTATGTAATGCAATATGATATATTCAATGAGATGAGATCAAGCATCACTAGTTACTAGCGTGCACAATATAACAATAAAATTAGCATGCTCCCCCCTTTTCCAAGCTCCCCATTTAGCATGCTCACCCTTTTTCCCAGATCCCCATATTCATGTATTTTTTGTGCCAACATTAATACCACAAATCTTTCAACACTTTTCTCCCCCTTTGTCATCATCAAAAGTGTATTCTTGAAGACTAAAACATACCACAAGCAAAAAGAGAGCATTATTAACTATAACTAGCATTCGCATGCCGATATTCTATAATTAGCACTTCAATCCAACGATAATATTAATTAGAATTCAACACCGACGTGTAAGTACAATTATTAAACATAGAAGTACAAAGGGAGATACTTTTACAAATTCAACCAAATCAATCCATCATTTTGCAAATAACTTTGTATCATCTAGGATTGATTTTTTCCACCTCATCAAAGATGAGTTCATGATATCATACCCCAAAACGTAGCCTATAAGGACTCTTAGATTGGGGGTGACATTGCTTGACGAGTAAGAACACCAACACTAAATTTTACCCATAAAGCTTATGTTGGATACTCGTGGGTAGTGTATTTGCCATGAATTGTATCCATTTTTCATACAGAGCAATTTTCGTGTTTTTTTTCATAATCATTTCCTTTGTTTTGTGCTCAAATTTTTATTCATGGCAACTCACATCATATCCTTTAGATATTTTCAGTTAATAATCATCCTACATTCATTTACCAATATTCATAAATAGTATCTCCAAAAGTACGACATAGTTTAACTTTCGTGGAAGCGAAAGTAGGTGTAGAAATCATATTATCAATTCATCGAACTTTGCATGGCTATTATGAAATAAAACATACGCATGTAGCCATGGTAATAATACTACTCTTTCTACAAGGATATGATCATCATTCATTTATATCACTAGAATGATGCAGACAGAAAGATATGCATTAAGCTCCAATTTTCTTTTTTTTATTTTTCAATTTTTTTGATCTTATAATCGACTAAAACAAACTAAAAACAACCAAGTGAACACAACAAAAACAAGCGCACAAAAAAATGCTAACAAAAAAGGAAAAAAAACTATGAGGGTATGCATTAAGACCAAAAATATGAAATCATACCTTCGCGTCGCTATCTGACTAAAGAGCTAAAAAATAATGAGACATTCAATTTATCGCTCCTCGTCAAATTTCCATCCACCTACAAAAGAGGTGTCGTGTGTGACCTTGGAATCCAATAAGGTCCACTAATGTTAGTCAACAAAGATTTATGAACCCATCTTTGTTTGAATTTAATATTGGAGTTCCTATATTTGCAATGATACAATGTATGACCAATACTATCACATGTAAAACACTTTGCATAAACATTTTTAGCAATGGAAGGCACATTGTGAAATTTTTTATACTTAGGCTTTTCAACATCTTTCGCGCTAAATCCAAGGCCACGCCTATTATTGCCATACAATTGATTTCCAAGAATGATATCCAAGTTTTGTTTTTCTATGGAAAATCTCTTTAATGACAATTCTAGGGTGGTGACTTTGGATTTCAAGGTATTGTTTTCATTCACAAGCAAAGTGCATTTACTAATGAAAGCTCGCTTGTTTTTCTCTTCTTTCTTTTCAAAATCCCTCATTTTTTTCTTTAAGTTCAAGATTTAGCATGTTAATCTTTTCAGGAAGAAATTCATTTTCAACTTCAAGCTTTATCTTATCTTGCTTATACATGCTAATATCCTTTAATAAAAAGGGACATGAAAGACAATCAATTTTTTTAGGCAAGCTAGCTGTCTCTTTTTCTAACATGGTAATGGTAGATTTACATGCAACAAGCTCTTGTTTAAGATTTTTCATTTCTATAGACATGTTATACTCAGTTTGTTGCATATCATAGTTATCATTCCTATAACTATCCACATCAGCTTCTAGCTCATCAAGTCTACATTTCATTCCTTTACAGATTTCTAAAAGTTCAGCTTTAGTGGGAGATTCTACCTCATTGTGTTTGGACATTAATGCCATGCAGGAGTGGGCTTTATGTTCATCCTCCTCATCCTCAGCTTTGCTATCCATATCCATATCAGCACTCTGGGTTTTCCTTTTGCAACTTGAGTTGTGTGTTGTAGTGGGCAATCTTTTATGTGATGTCCCTTTTTCCTGCATTTAAAACATTCATTTCTATTAATAGCTTTCTGATCAGAGGAATTTCTACCAAAATTAGAATTATTAGAGTGAATGAACCTTTTTCCCATCGCAGCTCTTCCTTGATCAGTCTGAATGTATCTCCTGAAGTTTCTGACCATTAGAGCTTGCTCTTCATCAAGATCATCGTCAGTAGCTTGAAGAGATAATGGTGTGGAAGCTTTGGTCTTCTCTTCAGGGTTCTCTCTGGCTTCTATACTCTGCAACTGAAGCTCGTGTGACATTAGGTTGCCTATCAAGTCCTCCACTTTCATTGTTGATAAGTCCTTATCTTCTTGAATAGCGGTGACTTTAGGCCTGAACGAGCTTGGTAGCGCCCTTAAGATCTTTCGTACCTGTTCGTGGCTAGAGTATGGCTTACCAAGGGAACTGGATTTGTAGACGATGTCTGTGAACCTCGCAAACATCTCTTTCACAGATTCTGTTGGTAGCATGTGGAAGCTCTCATATTCTGTGCTAAGCAACGCAAGTCTGGATTCCTTCACTTGCGATGTTCCCTCGTGTGTCACCTCTAAAGAATGCCAGATTTTCTGCACAGCTAGACAATGTGAGATACGATTAAACTTAGATTTATCAAGAGAGCATATAAGCGCATTCGTAGCTTTACCATTAAGAGTATAAAGTTTCTTATCAGCTAAATCCCACTTGTCTTTAGGCTTAATCATAACAGTGTCTTCAATTTTAATAGTGGGTAGACTATAACCATTTTCAACAATATCACACACATCATAATCTACAGACACTAACTAGATTTTCATCCTAGCCTTTCAATATGCAAAGTCTACACCGTTAAACATAGGGGGACGGGCTATAGACTGACCTTCAGCAAATGCACAATCAGATATATTCATGGTCATAAAAAAAACTAGACTAGATCCTCTAAGCTAGCTCTGATACCACTTGTTGGATCTGGATCGTAGCCCAGAGGGGGCGTGAATAGGCTAATAAAAATTCTCGTGCAACCCACGAGAAATCATACGCAGTTATAATCATAGGCAGGGTAATAAAACAGCAATCACAGAGTACGCACAGATATACCCTGGTTCGGTCGTTCCATGACCTACTCCAGCCCCCCGAAAGCAAATACTAGATAGATATGTAATCCTGTACAGCTACAATGAGTCAAGATCCCAAATCTACTCTCACCTAGCTCGTACGCACACCACGTGCTCTACACTCTCAATCTAGTCAGATGCTCTCCCTCCGTGACGATTCCCAAAGTCGTCAGGTCTCCAAAAAGTAACACAGATGGTAAAGTTTCTCCTATAGAGATCGATACACAAATACACGAATAGAAAGAGTTAAGAGTTTAGAAATGCTCAGTTCATGTCTGTGTAGTCGTCTCTGTCAATCAGCACGTCGTCAGCTCCAATCGGACGCAAATGGTGTCTCAATCCGACTCCTGGATGTCAAGATATGGTTCAAATAGTATTCTGGTCTGTGCGTATAGCAGTTACAGTTCAATTCAATTCACATGTGGTCTGTGCGCATAGAAACTCTTGTTGGGACTTGAATTCTGTAGGCCAAATCAGTCCAAACGCATAGACTGCCTTGGAAAGCCAAAAGATCATGTGCACAATTTAATTCCCAATGTCCTTACTCCAACAACCAATTGATATTGCTTGAGACTTCAGCCATTTCATGGTACCTTTTAAATAATTCTCCTCATTTAATAATCAATTCACCCTCTTCCAATCTTCAGATGGCTTGCAGACCCTTTGATTGACGTAGAGCATTGAGGCCGCACGATGTAGTCATGGCAGAGGATGGATGGATGCGGCTGTATAATTGTCGGCGGCGAGGAGGGGCATCAGACAACAACGGGTGGTGATTCTTGTTGATGGCATGACGAAGCTCCCCACGGCAGTAATGGAGATCGAAGGCTTGATGTTTGGCGATCGACAGCACGTGGATTGCTTTCTCAGTCGCCGAGCGATGATGGCACATGCATGTGGTGTCGTCGACAACTCTGCTTGACAGGATGGCGTGGATCAGCAAGGAGAAGAGCCCAGCAATATTTTCAATCGACGGCGGGCAGATGATCAGCGTCGGCGGGCTCTTGAACTCCCAATAAAAAAAATTGGTTGTTTGCTCCTAGGGAGATGAAGTGCGGCTGACAGCGATTTTGTTGAAGATGCAAAAAGGAAACACCTTAATAATATTTCGGACCAAAAATATGTAACTGTCCCCCAAAAAGAGCAGACCAAAAAGTGATTTTGGGACGTCAAGATTAGTGTGGCTCTGGAGAGATGATGATAGAGGTTCTTTTCGGCTGCCTTGGGGATTTATTTTTGAAGGGTGCGGCTTGCATAAAATTTGGCAGACTGTGGTTTTTTTCTCTTGCTAGATCATAGCTTTTATATGAATATACCTAGGTTTTTTTGAAGTCGGCTAGGGTAGGCTTCTTCATTGTTGGTCGGCTAGGGCAATCTTGGCAATGGGAGATCCCTAGCAAAAAGGAATATGTATGGGAATAGGATAATGGAAGATCTTTCCCAATCTCTCTAATGATGTGATTAAAACCCAAAGTAATATGAGACAATCCAATCCCCCTTTGACCAAGTCAAGATTGCTTTACGAATAGCCAATCAGTCATCTCCTATTTGCTATATGAATAGCACTTTCTCCCACACATTGATTTAGCCATCTCATCAGATAATTGCGCTCTCGCCATTCCTAAAACACAATTAGCGGACACGTTAAATATAACACAATGTTTTTCATCATCAAACTAGAGATCCTCGATCGTCGCTTCCAACACCCCACAGTCGAGAAGAGCAGAATCCACACGCCTCAATGGAATCCTTGCCTTAACAAGGTCCTCCTTGGAATATTCGAGGGGAGCCTGAGGAGATCGGCCCTCCAGTTACATCGGTCTATACTCCTCGGGAATTTCTTCAGGCAACCCTACGGAGGGAAACAGACCCCCTAGGGCCAGATGTCCCAGTGCGTGCGAAGATCCGGTGGAACTTGAGTCTCCTTCGAATCTTCCTCATGGAGAGCATCACTCCTTGGCTGGTTGGCCTTCTCCGTGGTTGCGTTCGACCCAGACGGCTCCGAGTCACTGAGAACGATCCACTGCTGTTTGTTGCCCCCTCCAGTGCAACCAACTTGAACTTAGAGGAGGACCCTTTCTTCTGCTGCTGCTGAGGATGAGCCACCTGGACAATCCCCTCAACGATCGTGTGTCGATATCCGAACAGCTAGACCATCGATCTTGATGTGGTCGGCACCCAGGGGGACAACATTCTCGCCTCCGCCTCTCTGATGGAAGCCTTGACTGCTACCTTCAAGGCGGGATCGACCTGATAATCCACACTGGTCATACTTGCTAGAGCAACAAACGAGTTAAATCAAGTGATGAAGGTCGAACAGTTGGCAAGCACGGTCGAACTGACCATTCGTCCAAACGGTCTGATGCAACATGTCGTCCGACCATAGCCACTCGATCGACCTCATGCTCTATGGCAGGCTCTTCAGAGTGTCGGCAGCTTCCTTCTCCTTGATGGTCAACGGCTTATCCTCGGTAGACCACAAATTAGGGGCGCCCCAACCGGTGCAGAAGCTTGCCTCCCCCTGGAAGACCACAAACACAAACTTGTCTTTGCACTTAGAGTTGGAGGTTGGAAGATATTCCAGAAGCTTCCTCCCTCAAAGGGCCAATATTGTATACCACCCTGGGGTCTTCAGGGGAGGGATCGAGATGAAGTGGTTGAACAGACACGTGGATGGCTCGATTCCATTCGTCACGCACAGAACTATGATGCCCATCAACATGCTGATGGCGTTCAGCATTAGCTAGCATAGGGAAAGGTTCAGTGTACACAAGAAGTACCGCATGAAGGGATGCATGGGAAATCAAAGGCTCCGTTCGAAGGCTTTGACATAGACCCCCGCTTCCCGATCGTCTGGACGATGATCCCTCTCGTCCCTCCCGGGCAGTCTAATTTGATAATCAAGATGAACATAGTTCTTCTGAAGTGCTTCATTTTGGCTGGCCTTAACTTTGGACCTCACATTCACCAGCAAGCCCGGCTTCATGACCCCATCTTGATTCTTCTGAATGGTGGTGAACACATTCCTTCCGGAAGCAGAGGACGAAGCCATTACTTTCGAGAGAAGGAAAATCTGAATCGAGCAAATGAAGATAATACTTTCGCACTCCATTGCTGGAACCGTAATATATGGGCCATGCAACAACTGCATGATGGAACATGTGTCAAGGATCTAAGAATCCAAAATGTCTTCGATTTTGAACCGAGAAATCATCTGAATCGATGAGGCGGACGTTTTGGCACCTAGAACTCAAGTGCTATTTTCTCGACTGCCGAGCCCCATTAAATGCGATGTAACTTCGATTGACTTCAGCAGATGGATCCTTCAAGGTTGTGCGACGTGTCCATTATTGAGTCATTGGGTCGGCATTCGAGACAACTCGATCGATGGATGGCTAAGGCCCACTAGACCCGCCAAAGAAGCCCGATGTCGACTCAGTCAAAGATCAAATGGCCAGTCGACCATTGGGCCCGCCTCACTCAGACGTGGAATTAAAGGTGGCCTCGAGAATTTCGGGGACGTGTGCAACATTTATTCCTACTAATGGGGAAAGATCGTGGCCCCATTATGGATGACCGTTATCTCCCCAACTTCTCCGAAGGGACCCTGAACGTATATAAATAGAGAGAAGGGTTCCATCTTCAAGGTACGAGGTCTACGACATTCGAGCTTGCGTTTTCAGTCTAGAGACGAACCTCCGTTGGTCGATCTTAGCTACACCATGCTCCCTCTCTTCCTTAAGTTCCACACGAACTTAAGTATCGGGGGGGATTTGGGTCGGAACTCATATCCGACCCCCCTAAAGACTCCATGTGGTATAAATCGATGATCGCTATCCAACATCTAAGTCGACGTCAAGCTCTTCAACCTCGAACGATCGACGCAAACGATCGCCCATAGGTTGGTCGAAGGTCGTATCTCCCCCAGCTTCCATCATTCGACCCTGGTTCCTCCAACCAAGGGTCCCACTCCAGACGCTGACAAGGCTCCAGCTCAGTGCTTCGAGTCTCCGTCAGCTTGACAACTGTCTCGGTCAATTTTGGCCTTAACAACATGGAAACTATAAAGTAAGTTATTGGCTCTTTCAACAAAATTGCAGTGCTTCAAAATCTCATTCCTCAATATCAGCAGCATTTGTTCCTGTATCAGAATCATGTCATGAGATAGAACAGTAGCATGGACAAGATTTATTACAAATATCATTTCCAATCCCAAACTATTCAATTGAAAAACAAAACGATCTGAGCCATCCTTCAAGATCCAAATCAACTCTCCAAACTTGGATCCTCCATGATCAAAACAAAAACCTCCTTTGAATCTTTCCTGGCCTATTTCCATTAACTCCAGCATTTTTAATTGAATTCTAATTAGTACAGATCTGGTATAACCCAGAATATGGGTAGAAAAAACAGTAGAAGTTGGCAGTGACAACAACCCAAGGAAACTCTGCTCAATGGGTCCCTTGTGATTTCTGGGTTTGCCCCAAAGACTGAGTGGACGTTCTTGCACGACAGCTTCATGTGATACCCACAAATCCTTGTTATCTTGGTCAAAGAAATCCTGAATATGTCCAATTGTGAAACCTCTTGCAGATTCCTCGTGGAGTTCACACACCCCTTGAACAGAATGGACATGAGTTCCATTATTGGGTTTTTTCCCTGAAATTTTGATTATGTCTATCCAGTCTTATTTGATCTTTCCAGTGCACGAGGCTAATCCCTTTCTATTCACATGGGCTTGTGAAACAGAACCACTCACTGGCAGAATCATACATTCACAAGCTTTTCTAGGATTAGAACAAAAGTGTCTTCCTATAGCCGTAGTTTTCAACTCTAAACTACTCCCTTCATCATTTTTTTCACATATTCCAACTCCTCCCGGGTCAAAACACATAGCCGCATTGAATCTTCTCACACAACCCATTCTTGCCAATCTACCATGTTGAATTTTCAAGAATTCAGGAGAGATGATTAGGTTATAGAACAAGTACAAAGAACCAATGTTTTTGAGAGGGATAAGAAATTTCCATAATTTTCTTTTACAGAAATTTTCTTAACAAAATCCCAGAGATTGGGATGGGTACCTAAGATAGCCTTGATTTTAAATGGCTTGGTAGAACTTCTCCCTTTTTTGTTTTGATCTCCTTTATACTCATCACTCGAGGTCTTAATGAGAACATGAATTCTCTTTTACTTGGTTTCTCCTTCTTGATGCTTATGAATCTGGAAGTATTGGTGGATTCTCTTTTAGTTGGGCCATTCTTCTTAAAATTCCCTTTAAGAACCTCAATTTGAAGAGGGTCAGATCATGAAGAATCCACAGCTGTGCTCTGCTCAAGATTTCCAGACTCCATCCAACTCTTGAAGCTGAATTCTATTTCTTGAAGATCATCAACATAGGCAGTGTTTCAGAGTGTTTTCTCACTACTTAAGCGTTGACCGTGGACAACCCGGTCAACGTGGTCAAGGGGCCCGCTTGGGTCCCTCGGGTGTGTTGAGTTGGTGCGGACGAGGCGCGAGTCGGAACTGCAGACGACGTGGAGCGCGTCGGCTGGGCCGAATCGGGGTCCTCGGTCATTGAAAGGACGAGGGGAAGCCTCGGCCCGGGTCGAGACGCTCGGCCCCGGTCGGATGTGCTCGGCCTCGGCGATCGAACGACGAGGGGTAGCCTCGATCGTCCAGCTGGTTGCGTGGACGGCGTGGCGCGGAGGGGAAGCCTCGGCCTGTGGATTGGATATCCTCCTGCGTAGACGAGAACGATCGTCAGGGGGCCGGACCTTGGTTCCGGCCAAATCCCCTCGATGCCTAAGTCAGACAGTTATCTGAAAGAGGAGGCCCGGCGGAGACGGTTCGTCTCGAGAGGAGATCAGAACGGCGTCTCACGGCGCGAGCGGGGGAGGAAGGAGATGAAATGGGGGAACAAGGTCGTTGATGGAGTACCTTAGGTTTTAGATACCTGAGATGCGGTCCTTTTTCCGGTCGTCCTTTTAGCCCCTTTATAGACCTTCGCCGTGATTGCCTCCGACCCACGTCGCTCGTCCGCCCTCGATCGTGCCCCCTCAATCCGCCCCCCGTCGCCGCTCCCCGCGCCATGCCAGCACCTCCCCATAACTTCCATTAAGTGGTAACGGGTTTGGGGGAGCGTTTATCACCGGAGTGGGCGAGTGACCAGCGTGTTACCGGGGCCGGGTTGGATCGACATTCGGGGGGGTCCCCTATAGGGCCATATCGAATGGGCCTGAGTGCGCAGATGGGCCTTGACCGGCGGTCGGGTTTCTGGGCTCGTGTCTTTCGGGCCTCAGTCGACTAGGCGTAACAATTGCCCCCATCGGTCGGGTTGATCGGCCTCGGCCGGTTCGGCTCGGCCGATGTGACTTCCGCCGACTTTGACAGGCTCGCCAGTCGATGCCGACTCATTTATTAGTCGTCATCATGAGTTGTCCCGTTCGATACTTTTAAGGCGCGGGCTCCGAAGCGCCGTTGGTCCTCTGATGCTGCCACGTGTAGCTGCAAGCTTATCCCCACCGCTCGCGGGGTCGTCTTAAGTGGAGAAGCCGAGGGGTTCGCGAGCCGCCATCCCGTCGTTTTCTTCTTTGCGCTAATCCCTATTTTTCTTGAGCTCTGCCTCATGTCGTCTTCCTCTGCCACGGGTTCGGGTCGGCCGGAGCGCGACGCCGCTCCGGTTCTGACGGGTAGCCCTCCTTCGGCGATTCGTCGGTATGGGGGTGATCTTTCAGGGGTGCCCCCAGAGGTCTTGTCGTGGCCTTCGTCGATCTGTGCCACCGCCATCGGGAGCATGCGCTCCGCCTACCTGCTTCCGCCTTATTCGGCCCGTGCCCCCGGGGCTGACGAGCGGATCTGCCTTCTAGGCCCCAACGAGGTTGGAGTATACGAGAAGTGTTTCCGCTTCGGGCTTCGTTTCCCGCTCCATCCTTTTATCGTTGAATTCCTTCAGGCCCACAACGTGTGCCTGTGTCAATTCTGCCCCAACGCCGTCGGGCTTCTCGTCGGGTTCATTGTCGTCTGCATGCTGAGGGGAGTGGCGCCCTCTCTTCGTCTCTTTGCCCAGTTCTACCGCCTGAGCCAACACCAATCAGGGGCGTGGATTTACATCAGCGCCTGCCCGAAGATGACCCTGGTGTTGGGGTTGCCGAGCTCCCTGAAACGCTGGAAGGGGGAATACGTGTTTGTCACGTTCCCGTCGAGTGTACCCTTCCCGGTTCGGTGGGAGGCGGCCGGTGCAGTCATCCTCGATCTGGGTGAGCTGACGGTCGCCGAGCAGCAGACGGCGAAGGACATGCTGGCGATTCCTGCGATGGAGCGCTCGATCGACGTCCTCTTTAGTGACCATAACTTGCGTAAGATGGTGTGGCCCCTGGGTAAGCTTTTCCGAGTGTTCGCCATTCAAGGTCGCCTGTTGGTCTCTTATTTCTCCTTTGAGTGCAGGCGGATTCCCTCTCGGTCCTTCTCCCGCC
This sequence comes from Scilla litardierei, assembly GCA_030789695.1. Lineage (NCBI taxonomy): Eukaryota > Viridiplantae > Streptophyta > Magnoliopsida > Asparagales > Asparagaceae > Scilla > Scilla litardierei. The sequence goes on along the minus strand of JAULAV010002199.1, from coordinate 10,105 downwards.
AGCACTCACGTGCAGGTCACAGATCCGGATCCACGCAGAAGGGATCATGTGCTGGAGGTCCGGAAGAAGCAGCGGGTCGTGACCACGACAGGAGGATCCAAAAGGAAGAAGGCGCCATCCCCCTCTCTCCCCCTGCTGGGGTCTTCCAAGAGGATCCGTGAGGGGGTCGAGGGGGTTGATGTCCTACCGACTGCTGATCAACCTCAAACCGCCCCCGTTGAGATTGCCTGGCCGTGGGTCGGCCCTTCACCTCTCCCGGACGGTTCTCTCCCCGATGCCTACGATCGGTATCTTGGCGCGTTCCGCTCCACTCCCGGCGAGTTCCCTTCGTCAGGGGTGGGTCTTCTTCGTCCACGCTTCCCGGTGGGGGAGAAGGAGTCGGTGTTTTCGAGCCGCGGAGCCGCCGCACGAGTGGCCGAGAACAGTTGTCTCCCTCCCGATCAGGTAGTGTTGGACGGAGTCAGAGGCGACTGTTTGTCCACCTTCATGATTCAGGCTGGCCAACAGGTAGTGTGTCTCTGCTTGTCCTCCCTTCCTCCAGCTGCTTTCGCCGTCTTACCTTCGTTGCCTTGGTGCAGCTGTCCTCGGTGGGCCTCTCAATGAGGCACCAATTCGCGGCGCTTCCCAAAGCCAAATCCGATGCCGGGTAAGGCCTTGAGGCCCCCGGCGAGGAGGGGGAGGCAGGTCAGTTGGAGGAAGCGCGGGTCCAGTCCTTGCAGTCCCGCGTAACTGAGCTGTCCTCTGCCCTGGAGGAGGCGGACCGGGAGAGAGCCTTGGCCCTGACTGCAAATTCGGAGGCCGAGGCGCGGGTCACTGAGCTTTTGAGTGGCGCCGACACGTTTGGGGGAGCCGAGCAGATCCCCATCCCTGCTGCTGCCTCCGAGACCTTGGAGCTCTCCGATCGTCTGGATGCGGCAGAGGAGCAGGCGAGGGTCCTCCTTGCTCAACTTGGCGAGAGATCCCGGGAGATCGAGAAGGAGAGGGCGGAGCACCAACGCCAGATCGAGACCTTAGAGGCCCGGATGCGTGGGCTTGAGGAGGTGGATCCGGCCCGGATCGCTCAGGATGCCGTGGCTGAGTATGCCACCTCCTTCGTTGAGACCGCCTTGTCGGAGGCGTTCGAGAAGGGCTTCGCCCGGTGCCAGTCCGAGATCCAAAAGAAGTTCTCGCTCTCGGGGGTCAACTTCGAGGATCTCCGGATGTATCCTGACGTCAAACGGAGTGTGGGGGAAGACCCTAGTGGACCGCCAGCCTGTGGCTCCACCGGCGCCCCTGGAGAAAATTGAGGGAGGGGAATGCCCCTCGGCCTCTTCTTGTGTCTCTCTGTATATCTTTTTGCTTTATCATATTGGCTAGTCGGTAGGCTGCGGGTCCGAGGACCTCGATGACTTTGTAGGGCCCCTCCCATCTAGCCGCGAGCTTCCCTTTGCGAGCGGTATCTGGGTTGAAGCCAGCCTTCCGGAGGACCAGGTCTCCAAGGTGGAAGCTTCTTCCTCGGACCCGAGCGTTGTAGTATTGGGCCATCTTCTGCTTCTGGCGGATGATGGTGGCCAGTGCCTGCTCCCGTCGCTCGTCGAGGAGCTCCAGACTGAGCCCCAGGCCCTGCGAGTTCCTGTCTTCGTCAAAGTATTTGAGGCGGAGAGATTCTTCGCCCAATTCGACCGGCACCACCGCCTCGGCCCCGTAGGTGAGCATGAACGGAGTCTCGCCAGTGGCCTCCTTGTGGGTCGTCCGGTATGACCAGAGTATCCCGGGGAGCTCCTCTGGCCAGTTCCCTTCGGCGTCTTTCACCTTCTTTCGGAGGGGCTCTATGATGCACTTGTTGGCTGCTTCCGCCATCCCGTTGGTCTGGGGGTGCGCTACGGAGGCGAAGAGAAGCTTGATTCCCCACTCCTCGCAGAAATCCTTGAACCCTGCGGAGTCGAACTGCTTCCCATTGTCTGTGACGATGGCCCGTGGCACTCCGAATCTGGAGATGATGGAATTCCACACGAAGCTTTTCGCCTTCTTCCACGTGATGGTGGCCAACGGTTCGGCCTCGATCCACTTGGTGAAGTAGTCCACCGCCACAATCAGATACTTCCGCTGCCCTCGGCCCGGTTTAAACGGTCCGAGGATGTCGAGCCCCCATTTTGCAAAGGGGACGGGGCTCACGATAGGGATGAGCTCTGATGGGGGAGTCGAGGTGTGGTGGGCATACCTCTGGCATTCCTGAAATTTTTGGACGTAGCTTGTTGCGTCCTGGGCCAGGGTCGGCCAGTAGTATCCCTGCCTCAAGATCTTCTGTGCGACCATCTTGCCCCTGTGGTGATTCCCGCAGATCCCTTCGTGAACCTCCCGTAGGACGTAGTCAGCTTCCTGCGGCCCGATGCACTTCAAGTATGGGAGGACATCCGTCTTTGTCCAGTGTCTCCGGTAGAGCGTCCCCTCATGGATCACGTATCGGAGCACCTTCCTCTCCAGGGTTCGGCGTTCGTCCCAATCTGTCGGCACCTCCCCATGAGTGAGGTACCGTATGATCGGGTCCATCGAGGTGGGTTCTTGGTCGATTGCCATCATCTCCTGCTCTTCCCTGCTGGGGGACTGCAGAGTCTCCACGTAGATGGTGCGGCCCAGCTCTTTTGGCGAGGACGAGGCTAGCTTCGACAACGCATCGGCTCGCGCGTTCTCCGATCACGGGAGGTGCAAGACCTCCACGTTTTTGAACTTGGACAACGCGGCTCTGGCGACAGCGAGATACCTCTGCATCGCCTCCTCTCGGGCCTCGTAACTCCCCAGGAGTTGGTTGACAATGAGCTTTGAGTCACTGAGGAGGCGGATGGACTCGGCCCCGAGCTCCAGGGCCAGCCTTAGGCCGTTGATCACCGCTTCGTATTCCGCCACGTTGTTGGTGGCTGGGAACTCGAACCGTAACGCGTATTCCACAATGTTCCCTTCCGGAGATCGGATCGTGATCCCAGCCCCGCCTCCTGATTGTGTGGCCGATCCGTCCACGTGGACTATCCACGCTCCTGGGACTTCTGACTGGAGGTGGTCAGTCGAAAGAAAAGACAAGGGTTGGGCGATTACCGTTGCTGAGCCTTCTTCCTCTGGAGGATGTTCTCCTTTCGCCGTGCACTCAGCGATGAAGTCAGCCAAGGCCTGCCCTTTGATGGCCGTGCGCGGTTTGAATCGGAGGTCGAATTCGCTCAACTCCACCCCCCAGTTCAACATCCTTCCCATTCGATCGAATCTCTTGAGATTCTGCTCCAGCTGTGAGTCGGTCAAGACCAGTATGGTGTGGGCCTGGAAATAGGGCCTGAGCCTTCGCGCTGAGAGAACGAGGGCGTACGCCAGTTTCTCCATGTGTGAGTATCGCACCTCCGCCCCCTTCAGGATCCGACTTGTGTAGTATATCGGCCACTGCACCCCACCATCCTCTCGGATCAGCACCGAGCTCACTGCTTCTTCCGCGCACGCCAGGTAGAGGCTTAGCGACTCCCCTTCCCGTGGCTTGGACAGGAGAGGTGGGCTGCGGAGATATTCCTTGAGGTCAGCGAACGCCCTGGAGCAGTCTTCGTCCCATGGTATCGTCTTCCTATTGTCTGAAGGTTCCACGATTGCTTTCCTCAAGACCTTGAAGAAGGGGAGTGATCTTTCCGCCGATTTGGAAAGGAATCGCCCCAGGGCTGCGATGCGTCCATTCAGCCTCTGCAGTTCCTTGATCGTCGTCGGCTCACGCATGTTGATCAGTGCCTCGATTTTGTCAGGATTAGCTTCAATGCCACGGTTAGTTATCATAAATCCTAAGAATTTGCCAGATCTTACCCCGAACATGCACTTCGCGGGGTTGAGCCGAATGTGGTGTCGCCGCAACCGCTCGAAGGTTTCACGAAGGTCGGCGATGTGGTCCTCCGGTTTTCTCGACTTGACAAGCATGTCATCGACGTAAACCTCCAGGTTCCTCCCGATCTGGGAGCAAAAAACCTTGTTGACCATTCTCTGATAGGTGGCCCCCGCGTTCTTCAAACCAAAGGGCATCTTCCTGTAGCAGTATGTCCCCCGGTCCGTCGTGAAGGCTGTCATCTCTTCGTCCCGGGGATCCATCTGGACTTGATTGTACCCTGAGTAGGCGTCCATGAAGCTAAGCATCTCGTACCCCGAAGCATTGTCCACCAGGTGGTCAATGCGCGGCAGGGGGTAGCTGTCCTTGGGACAGGCTTTGTTGAGTCACTGAAGTCCACGCACATTCGCCACTTCCCGTTGGGTTTCCTGACCATCACCACGTTCGACAGCCACTCCGGGTACCAGACCTCTCGTATGAAGCCGGCGTCAAGGAGACGCTCCACTTCCTCGGAGGCCGCCTTCATCTTCTCACCGCCTAGGTTGCGCTTCTTCTTCCTGACCGGCTTGAAGTTGGGGTCGGCGTTGATCTGGTGGACGATCACCTGGGGGTCTACGCCAGGCATGTCCTCCGGTGACCAAGCGAAGATGTCTAGGTTCGCCTCCAAGCATTCGATCAGTTGATCCCTCAGGTCCTGGCTTAGCCCTCTCCCGATCGAGACGAACCGGCCCTCGACGTCTGTGACCGGGATCTGCTCTTGCTCCTCCGCGGGGGTGGGCCTCGGCCCATTCCTTAAGTCGAGCGCGGCCATCCGGTCGGCTAGACGATCCTCGGGACCTTCCTCTGCCAGTTGGTAGCAGGTAATCGGTCTCCCCGCGTCGCCTTCGACTTGCCCCATCCCCCCGGGCGTTCGGAACTTGATAGTCTGATGGAGGGTCGAGACTACCGCGCCGACGGCGTTGAGTAGGGGTCGGCCGATGATCCCATTGTACTCCGACCCGATCCCCAATACGATGAATTCCACTGCCAGGGTCACCGAGTCTGGTGCGTCTCTGAGCGTTACCGGGAGATGGATCGTGCCGATGATGGGGGTGGAGTGACCCGTGAATCCTACCACGGGACCCGAGCGAGGTCGTAAGTCTTCTTTCCGTCGCCCCATCTTTTCTAGGGTGGACATGAAGAGGACGTCGCAGGAGCTGCCGGTGTCGACAAGCAGTCGCCGTACCATGGTAGTGTCTATGACCACTGACACCACCAAAGCTACGTCCGATCTGCGCGCCGTTACGGATGCACTCGGTCTCCCGACCGGTGGGGACGGGGAGGGTCTCCCGGCCCTTTCCTCACGATCCTCCTCACGTCGGGCCCGTGCCCATTCTTGCCAACGATGGCAGGCCCTGTCGCTTCGTGTCAGGGCCTTGCCCTCCTTTCGTCGAGATGGGGAAGGTCGCGTCATTGCAGGTGTGGTTTGTTTCTTTGTGGGACAGTTCGTTTCCACAGACGGCGCCAGATGTTTCAGAGTGTTTTCTCACTACTTAAGCGTTGACCGTGGACAACCCAGTCAACGTGGTCAAGGGGCCCGCTTGGGTCCCTTGGGTGTGTTGAGTTGGTGCAGACGAGGCGCGAGTCGGAACTGCAGACGACGTGGAGCGTGTCAGCTGGGCCGAATCGGGGTCCTCGGTCGTTGAAAGGACGAGGGGAAGCCTCGGCCCGGGTCGAGACGCTCGGCCTCGGTCGGATGTGCTCGGCCTCGGCGGTCGAACGACGAGGGGTAGCCTCGATCGTCCAGCTGGTTGCGTGGACGGCGTGGGGCGGAGGGGAAGCCTCGGCCCGTGGATTGGATATCCTCCTGCGTAGACGAGAACGATCGTCAGGGGGCCGGACCTTGGTTCCGGCCAAATCCCCTCCGATGCCTAAGTCAGACAGTTATCTGAAAGAGGAGGCCCGGCGGAGACGGTTCGTCTCGAGAGGAGATCAGAACGGCGTCTCACGGCGCGAGCGGGGGAGGAAGGAGATGAAATGGGGGAACAAGGTCGTTGATGGAGTACCTTAGGTTTTAGATACCTGAGATGCGGTCCTTTTTCCGGTCGTCCTTTTAGCCCCTTTATAGACCTTCGCCATGATTGCCCCCGACCCACGTCGCTCGTCCGCCCTCGATCGTGCCCCCTCAATCCGCCCTCCCGTCGCCGCTCCCCGCGCCATGCCAGCACCTCCCCATAACTTCCATTAAGTGGTAACGGGATTGGGGGAGCGTTTATCGCCGGAGTGGGCGAGTGACCAGCGTGTTACCGGGGCCGGGTTGGATCGACATTCAGGGGGGTCCCCTATAGGGCCTTATCGAATGGGCCTGAGTGCGCAGATGGGACTTGACCGGCGGTCGGGTTTCTGGGCTCGTGTCTTTCGGGCCTCGGTCGACTAGGCGTAACAGGCAGCATCTTCTTCTTGTTCTCTATCAGCCACCACATCTTTTTCCCCACACTCTTCTTCTTCTTCCTCATGCTCTTCCACTTCCATCTCATCATCAGAAAAGTACCCGTGGGATTTCAGTATATCGGAATACGCAACTTCACGATGAGCTTTGTCCCTATAGTATAATACTACGAAATTCCATAGGTCAAACTCCAAGATTTCCGAGCCAAATGCTATACAACTTTTGTAGTACTCATTTATTACATAATAAACCATCAAATTAGTTAGGTAATGCAAGTATTAAGCATTTCCTTTAACCGTTGGAATGTTGTTGAAATAAATCTTCGCGAAAACATAGCGGTCGGCTGCCTCTAGGAATCTTTCGTCTTGATATAACGTGGTCCATTCTTGAAAATGCTTCAGAGCTCACTGTAGCAAACCGTCAAATACCTGTCGTGTGCCCACAGAATTGCCTGGCTCTGATACCAATTGTGAAGAGCTAGCTTCCTCCTGTGGTTCCTCTTCCTCATGTCGTTGTCTGCGACTCGACATGGCTTCACTTGACTCCGTTATAGACGCAAAGATTCATACAAGAATTGTAAGATAACAAAAGAAATACAAAGAAAGAAGGAGAATAGGAAAACTCAACAGAGTTTTGTTGTATTCAATTTCATAGACAAAGCTCCGCTTACAAGCCCAACTCCTTTTATAGAGGTTTCCCCTTGCAACTGGCAATAACAACACCTAACAACCCATTCTAACTGATAACGAACTTCCCGAACTTCCTCACCGAAAGCAGTTTGGCCAAGAGCTGATCGCTTTGCCTTGGTGTTGGAGAAGAGGGAGAAGACGCGTCCACAGCTGGAAGAAGAAAGGAAGTCGTTCAGTTCGTTGTGAACATAAGGGTCCTCGGGTCCCACCTTATCCTGTCTTTGAACGGCTACGATGTCTTCACTTAAATCTTCTATGATCAGGACTACAAAAGCAACAAACTGCTGTCATTAAATCTGATAAGATCTGATGGCTCGTATCATTCCGACTGATACTCTGAAACTTGCTCCCCTTTAGCATGTGATGCAAAATGAAGTAACAACTGTGATTGATTCTTAACTTGAGAGCAGATGGCCTCCAACCCAAGGTCTCTACAGGGTGACACACCGACATGAATGCAACCACACCTGTAAGTTGTTATGGCCTGAAACAGTCAAAGATCTCGGTATCTGACCCGATACTCGGTTGCAGATTTTTCTCAACCGAAAGGCCGAGTCTCACATGTCTATTGAGAGAATCGAGCGTAGGTTGAGGATATCTTGGGCCGGTTGTGTGATGGAGGATATGGAGGTGGCCTTGTAAATATCCGAAATCCCCAAGCAAAACTATTTCTCTCTATCGTTCTCTCATTGATATCAGAGCAACTCATCGATCCAAAAATGCATCTGACAATAAAACGTCTCTCTTCCTCCCCGGCAACGTAGAGATTCGTTTCCTTCCTCCATCGGCGAACAGCCACGTTGGTTGGCTCTGTTCACCGAACAAAGAACTCTCACCAAGGTGCAGATCAAACCCAGCTCTGCGATGGGCCCCTTCACCAATTCTGAAGCAACGTACGTAAGCCATCACAATTTTACGAGGCAACTCATTTTCAACGATCGAGTTGAAATTTTTTAATCCACGCACCAAGCGACATGTTTCAGAGCTTTTCCCTTGTTCTTTTCTTCCCCTCACCGATCAAAGAGTAGCCACAGTTATTTTTTTATTTGAGCCTCCTCCTCTAATTTTTGCACTCAGAAAGGACAGAACTTCCTTCTCTAATATATTTTTCATTGAGCTTCCTCCTCTTATTTTTCATTGAGTTCTTCCCTGGTCTTTACCTAGTTATTTTTCAATGCCAAGGAATCAAGCAACTGTGATTTTCTCCTTGGTCCTTGCATATCATTTTTTTGGCATGCAATAAAACAAATTCTACAGTCCCACATTGACCATTGATATTTTCCCCAAAACCCTCAATTTTCCCAAGCAAAAACCAGATCTCAAACATGTGCTTCAGTTTTTCCCAAGAGAAATGCTCCATGCACCTCAAAGAATGAGGTGCATGGTACTATAATTTTCCTTAAAAGGTTAATATGTCATCTCATAAGCTCAAATCCTATTCTCTTTCTTCCCATTTTAGCAAATATTGGCGCTGAATTTTACATGCACCTCAGCTTTTGAGGTGCATGTAGCAATTGCCTTTCCCAAAGACGGAAGACTGAGTTTTTTCCACCAACACCAAGGCGGTACAAAGTTGGCCCAACACCGTTATTTTTCCCCATCGTCTACACTTCTGCATCATACTGCGGACCAATCGGGAATCAGGCAGGCAATTTTTGCCTCGTTCAGCACGAGGTTCTTGCTTATTTGCACGGTTTTCAGTGCATCTGAAAGAGTCAGCAACTGTTTGGTGGACTGCTCCATCACACGTCGGTTCAGTCGGTTACAACTGCAATAGACTCTATCCGTATGTGAATCCCAACAATTTTTTCTCAATTCACACACTAATCAGATTCTTTAGTTTTTTTAATTCTGCAATTTACAGTTTATTTATTATATTTGCTTGGTTGCTCCGTCACAACTTAAACCTAACATAAAATTTGGCTCATCCATTAATTAAAAAGGTGTAGAGACTTTTGACGCATCATATTTTATTGTAATTTATTTTGTGCATTGTTAGACTCCTTATAACCTAATAAACTTGTCACTCACATTAATATTAAAATTTGATTATCTGGATGGATATTAGATATTAATTTTAAATTGATCGGTATCGTCATATTCTTAAACTTTGTACCTGAACCAAACTTTATCCAAACCAGTGACATATAATGGCATGCAAATTGATTGCTTCTGAATTGGCAAAGATAGAACACCTAAACGGTTGCAAATTTGACATGTGGCCCCGGAAAGTCAAATACAGACTTATACATGACAATTTAGATAGTGTCATTGAGTCCACTGCTTCTGCTCTCCCTGAAAATCCCACTGATGCTCAAAAGAGAGAGCTAGACCAGTGGACAATAAATGACAAGAAGGCTAGAAGTCTCATGCTTATGTTCATGGACGATAGCCTAATATAAGTGTTCGAAAATTGTAGTACTGCCAAAGACATGTGGCAGACTATTAAAGAGAAGTATGACATCACATCAAACGTGAACTTACAACTCCTGCTGCATAGGTATAATTCATGTCATATGCAAAAAGGTGACAATGCCACCAAACACGTGAATAAGATGATTGTCATGGCTAAGGACATAGTTACCATAGGAACTGAAATTCCTGAGAAGGTACATGTGGCAAATATTCTGAATAGTTTGCCACCATCGCTTGACATGGTTGCCACTAAACTTAGACTAAATGGAACCGTTAAGCTTGTCACTGACTTGCAAGCTCAGCTAGCAATGGAACAAGACCTTCTGGCTAGGAGGAAGGGCTCGGACATCAACCTTGTGCATGAGGAAGAGGTGAATGCTGCTCAATACCAGAAGGCACAAGGAAACCGTCATATTGGACCTGTGAAGCCATCCTTCAAGGGATCCAAACAACAATCAGCTCGTGGCAAAAAAGGATCTCCAGGATCTTGTTACATCTGTAGGAAGTATGGTCACTTTAAGGCCAACTGTCCTTAGGCAAGGAATAATGGCAACTCTAAATGTCCAGAACAAGGAGGATCTGGTAAGCAAGAATTCATTGGCATCACTGAATGTAATGCTGCAACAACAAATACTGAAGGCTGGTGGATTGACTCGGGTGCAACTTGGCATATAGCAAAGACGAATGAATGAATTTTCGACTTCCAGGAACTGAAGAAGGGAGACCAAAGGATATACATGGGGAACAATA